>JAYESA010000017.1:86474670-86718924 GCA_036927795.1 Iris macrosiphon | reverse complement strand
CCACCGGCACATATTAGTCGGCATGTCTGGATATTAGCTTCCTTTACATGAATGTGATTAATCAGACTGCAGTTGATCACGGTCATGTACTTTTGTTATCAGCTAGCTCCTCATTTTGTACATATAGTTTCCAAAACTTTTTGACAGAGGATTTAGGACGCATTTTGCTTTATCATATATATTCTATGCTTCCTACTTCTTGTTTAATTGATTGAGACAATAGACTTCGTATGACCCTAAGTGACTTGATTGTAGTATGTACCCCCTTGTCTAGCTACAACCGTGATCATCATACAACTTTTTATACCTTGTAAAGGATAGCAGGCCATGTCCGTCTCCATATTTTGCTACTGGAGTATGACACAAGTACATGGAGATGCACCCAACCTTGATTCTCAGCCTGCTTTTGATGGTCAGGGTGACCCTCAGGAGGATGAGCATGCCAGAGAGGTAGTTCTTGAATAGAGGAGGTTATTCATATACAACCATCACCAAAGGTTCCATTGAGGATGAGCGTGAGAGATTATCGACTATCTACTAGATACTCACTAGATGAGTATATGCTACTGACTGACGAAAAAGAGCCCAAAAGTTTTGCAAAGGCTATAGAAGACGAAAACTGGCTAGAGTAGATGGAGGCCATGCAAGAGAAGATGAGTTTCCTATAGGATAACTCTAATTATGATCCTACGCCGTTGCTAAAGGGCAAGAAGGCTTTGAAGAATCGATATATTTTTAGAGTAAAGCAGACGGATGATGTTACTTGCCCTCGATACAAAGCGAGGCTTGTAGTTAAAGGCTATGAACAACGGAAGGACATAGATTTTAATGAGATATTTTCACCAGTCATCAAGTTATCATCTATTCAGGTGGTACTAACATTAACAACCAGTTTTCACTTGGAGGTCGAGTAGATGGACATAAAGATGATATTCTTCCATGATAATTTAGAGGAGGAGTTATACATGGAGAAGTCTGAGGGATTTTGTGAGAAGGGAAAGCCACACCTTGTCTGGCAGTTGAAGAAGAGTCTATATGGTCTGAAAAAGGCTCCAAGGAAGTGGTACAGAAAGTTTGAGTCATTTATGGAAAATCATGGTCATGCACGGACGACGTCAGACCATTGTGTATTTGTGAGGCACTTTACGCTGGATAATTTCATCATTTTACTTCTCTATATAGATGATATAATATTGGTGTTTCAGAATGCCACTAGGATAGCGGAGTTGAAATGCCAACTGGGCATAGCCTTCTTTATGAAGGAATTGGGCAGAGTGAAGGCTATTGTTGGGATAGAGATCAGCCAAAAGAGAGAGAGAGAGTCCAAGAAGCTTCATTTGTCCGAAAAGTAGTACATTCACCGAGTACTTTATCGTTTCAAGATGGATGAGTCAAAGAAAGTGATCAATCCCCTTGTGGCTCACTTTAAGCTTAGCCTAGAGTAGTGTCCATCTACTGAAGATAGAAAGGAAAATATGAACTAGGTTCTATATGCTTCAGTAGTGGGGAGTCTCATGTATTCTATGGTGTGTACAAGGCCAAAAATCACTCACGCAATTGGTGTAAAGACCAGCTCCACTCAGCACGGAAAGCCGATTCAAATAGCGCAAGTGCGACGACCCATCCCGCCTAGATCGGCGAGAAGACTCGCTTGAGGCAAAGAAATTCAAACTTGGCCCTTTAGATGTTCAAACTTAGACTTTCAAAGGCACACTCGGAGTCTCGCTCGACCGATGTGATTCATCGCTAAGGTAGGTGGCTATGAAGAACTTGTTTTCGCTTAGCCTGTATACCTAATAACCTGGACGATACATGCTAGTCGCTAAGCAAATAATCTACTGCATGCTAATAAAAGAGCTCAATGCACCTAGCTAAGAAAATAATCATGTCTTGCATTACTTGTTTAGAACATGGAATATAAACCTGCTGCTAGAGGTAGAAATATTCGTTTGCCTCGATAGAGTTTTTCTTATATGTTTCACTATTAAAGTAGAGATCGTTCCTTATGCTTTAGTAGCACTATCCTACAATTTACTTTACTTAGACTATAGTATGAGTTAAAGCACTTCACTTAAAATGATTCACTCAGTTGAGGCAGAAAGACTATCAAAATAGTCATTCTGAGCCAAGTAAAGTAAACATAGAAAGATTTTGGGACCATAAAGTCGCCAAGGCAATTTTCCGTACCAGGAACTGCATAATGATGAATGAAAGAAACGAAAGAATAAAATGATAAAGTAAGGATAAAATAAAGAAGAAAAGTAAGATTATGGACGAATATGTCGGAGATGTGCAGCGGGACTCGCTATCCGCGCTGCATGGAGCACCGCCAACCCAGTCGATAATCCATTGTGGCTCTGGGAGCCCGTTAAGTAAAAAAATGGCTCGGGGAGCCCGTAATAAGTGGAATGAAAGAAAATATAATTAAAAAAAAGAATCATGCGTGGTCATGGATAACTCGTGCACGAGGTATATGGATTCCTCGGACGATTATTGGGGCACCGGGATCGTGCCGGCCTGGGAGGAATCATATAGTATTTGTGCGATCAAACGGTTATAGGATGCTCCGCCGGTTTGGGACGACCCAAATATCGTAGATGGCCCAAGGTATGGCATTGTACACTTGGTTTACCCTTCTATCTCAATGGTAGTCTCGGTCTTGATAGAGACTAAGTCCTTTATGGCTATGCCAGTGACCATTTCATGTCATAGTAGTCTAAAGTACTGTGAGCGGTGGGCCTAGGACCCAATAACTGTTAGGAGACTACAACTGACATATTCATATAGATTAAGTCATATTTCTTAGCAGAAATTTGCGTGTGAGTCATTGCATTGAAACAAGTAATCTGAATATAACACACATGTTCAGACTGAGTATAATGTATTTAACAATCTAAGTAACAAAGTAATATGAGTATATCGTGCACCTGAGTTAGAAACACGCCCAAGGAACTTGTGTTCCTTATGCAAGTCTTGAGTCATTACATATATTATGCTTGGTTAACTTGGTTTACACTTGAGCAAGGAAGGCCAAATGGTAAGTTGGTAAGTCTCGTCATATTACTCTTTTATCGCACGACACACTGTAACACGAATAGGCTTTATATTATTTCCATTAAGCTGATCCTAAGGCAAGACTAGAAAGACAACATAATAGATGGTCCAAGAAACTTATGTAACGTGTTGGATTTGTTGAGCGGACGAGAAATCTTTCCACCAGTGCATTCATGTACTGATAACCCACCAAATTGCTTGTAGGGTGCGGGTGAACCTCGTTCGGTACGGAGTATCCCTTCGTGCGCGCTAAAGCGTGGATTTCTCTTTGGAGTCTTGGAGTATTGCGTCCGGAGCTGAAGCACATGTACATGACATAATGTATTGGAACAACGCCTATGTTATCATCCCACAGTTGTACGCCTATTGGCACATTTTTATTATTTTTAGAGAGAGAGCATGAGCGACTTGTAATCTCATCCTAGCGTCGCTTGTAATATTATTTCTACATCAATAATAGTTTTTATTTTCTTCCATACTTGTGTTTACTCAATGCTTCCGCTATGACGACCTTGTGAACTAGTTATCAAAACTTTCGCTGCATTAGGGACTATCTATGCGACTCTGTGGCATTAACAAACCAAACGCCTGCTCAGACCTAGCCTTGCTCTGGTGCAACTCAGGCTCGCACGGCATCACGCCCTAGCGAGGACGTATCCGTCCCTTCAGGGACAAGGGTGTGACAGTTGGCATGGTTAGTAGATATCTCTCCATTGGGAGGATACATTGGAGTGCGGTCAAGTAGATCCTATTGTACTTCAGGGCACTACGGATTGAAGGATTTTATTTGGTAGTAACGAGCCGAAGCATGTCGGATATGTTAACAGTGATATGGCTGGAGATGTAGACATAAGGAGATCGACTTCAGGCTTTGTGATGATGTTTGCGGGTGAAATGGTATCATGGCCGTCATAATTTCAGTAGTTTATTGCTTTGTCTATGACAGAGGTAGAATATATTGCAACGACGGAGGCTTGCAAGGATTTACTGTGGATGAAGAAGTTGTTGCAGAAAATTGGGCCAAAATAAGAGAAGTATATTTTGCTTTGCTATAGCTAGAGTGCAATCCACCTTGTGAAGAACCAGACATTTCATAGTCGGTCCAAGCACATTGAGACTCGGTATCATTGGATACGGGATGTTATTTTGAAGAAGAACGCGACGCTTGAGAAGGTTCATACTGATGACAATGGAGTATATATATATATATATATATATATATATATATATATATATATATATATAAGGGATCAGATTCACCCCCTCTTTTGTCCACCCCATTATCATCCCAATTTTATCAATTGTATTAGATTTAAACAACGGTTCAAATTAAATCTCAATGAACAAGATATACAGAGCGAAACAAGAAATCCTTTCCTTATATGGAAGAGAATTTACGAAAAAGTTACGGGACTATTTCTTCCAAATTTCTCTCTTAGAAAATCTAAATATCTCAGTTACAAAAGAAATAAATAAATCTATCTATATTAAAAAAAATCTATCTATATTTAAATTTAAATTTAAATTTAAATTTAAATTTAAATTTAAATTTAATTCTATTTTTAATATTAATAATAATAATAATAATAATAATAATAATAATAATATTAATATTAATATTAATGTTAATTTTTAATGTTAATATTCATTTTAATGTTAATGTTAATATTAATTTCAATTTTACTATTAATGTTATTTTTAATTTTTAATTTTAATGCTAATATTAAAACTAAACAAGCAATAACATTATACTAAAATTAAAATTAACATTAATAATAATATTAATATTAATATTAATATTAATATTAATATTAAAACTATAATTCAAAATAGCATTAATATTAATATTAACATTAAAATAAAAATAAAACATATTAATATTAAAATTGAAATGGCTATTTGATTTTACTCCCCTCTTAGATTATTTATATTAATATTACCTCCATGTTAGATCAAAAGTTGAGTTTACCCCCTTGAAAGTGTCCTTAAAAATTTATTAACGACACTTTCAAAATATTTAACGACACTTTGAAAACTTTTAACGATGCTTTCAGGGGGCTAAACTCAACTTTTGATCTAATATGTGGTAATATCAATATTCCTAATCTAACATGGGTAAAATCAAATAGCAAAATTAAAAAAAAAAATTTAAAATATTAATATTAAAAAAAATATATTAATATTAATATTTTTAAATAAAGATTATTATTTTTAGGGATAGATTTTTTTATAGTTTTTATATTTATTTTTAAAAAATAAATAATTTTATCTCTATTTTAAAGAAAAAATAAATCTATATATCTCTATTTAAAAAAATATCTATCTCTATTTAAAGAAATAAATCCATGGATATGATTTTTTTAAAGATAGAGATAGATTTTTTTTTTTTTTAAAGAGAGATTTAAATTTTATTTTTTAAAAGAAGATATTTAATTTTATTTTTAAAACAAGAAAATTTTGGAAGAGAAATATATGTATGCTCCCTGTTACGATAAGTTTCGCATAGAGGATTTGTTGTTTCTCGTTACTTTTTCTTATTTTTATTCTTATTCGTAGAAATTTATTCTGAGTTGTTGTTTAAATCTAATCCATTTGTTAAGACTGAGATGATAATCGGATGGACAAAAGAGAAAATAAATCTAATTCCTCCTCATATATATATATATATATATATATATATATATATATATATATATATAAATAAAGAGAGAGAAGAAAAAAAGTTGTACCTTACAACCTTAGTCCAAGAACTAATTCCTATGACTAGCTCAGGAACATCCCGCATTACACTACACATAGTTAAAAACTCCCAACGTACACCCACAAATTCCCTAAATAAGTCTTGGTGATATCTTTATCTTTATCTTTATCTTTATCTTTATCTTTTTCCTTTTCTTTTTTTTCTCTTTCTGTTTGTAGGTTTATACTTGAAGAGATCCCTAATAATCTCTACCGGCAACAACAGCTGAGGCCCTTGTCATATGTATCATCACATACAATAGAAAAATAAAATTATTGTCAAACACAAACTGAGATGTAAATCCTCGTAACTAAAGAGTTGCACACGAGCAACAAAATATCTTTACGATGCATCATGTCGGTGACCATAACTCACTCTGTTAAGGGGGTTAGGTAATCCATGGGCCAGAAAACAGAGAGAGAAGTCATTCGATCGGTCATTCTATGCACTATGCAGTGGAATTGGAGACGATGATTCATAACAGTGCAGTCAATGCAACGGACTGCAAACCCCATTTGCTCCAATAGCGTTGCACTGAAGACGCAATTTGCGCGACCAGGAAGTGCAATAACTCGATTAAATAGGCGAAGGGCCACTTGCTGAGTACGACAATCTGTGTCTCAAATTGACAACCAAACTAAATACAACATGCTTAAGGTGGCTGTCTCGTTCGCAGATTAAAAGTATCCAATGGTAAAAAATTCAGATTTTAGCCCAATTTACGTGTTTGATTAAAAATTTATAGAACTATGATTTGACATAAACAGTAAATTGATCTTAACTGTCACAAAATTGTTATCATTCTCACTTCATGTGTTTGTTTGATTGGAAAGTACTTTCTCACTACTTTAACCAAAAAAATGATGTACTATATCTCACTCTAACAAAAAGTTACATTTTTTTTTACTCACTTCAACAAGCAACCAAATACCAAAATATAGGATCTTCTACTTGAATACTTCTAACCTCCACTTCTTCAAAGCACCCAAACGAAATATTTTTTACTTCCTCCTCTTCATCAAAATGGATACGTAAAATATCGATTTTTAAAATTTTAACTTCGCTTCATTTTGTCGAACCAAACAGTCCAGAATCAAAGCAGTGTCGGGGCAAGGATGGATAGGTCTTCAATGTCCGAGTTTTTCATCGAGGGAGGAGAAAGTCGAGATGGAAACAATAGGTCTCGGGTCAAATAACGAAAAGCGATGAAGTTTTGCTATGGCATGCGAGATAGTAATGTTGGAGTGGGTTGGATTCCCAACCTATGTGAAAAATATTCCGGAGTTGGATTCTACATATAATAGGAATATTTCAATATATTTGGATTAGATATTCCTACATATAATAGGAATATGTCAATAGATTTAGTTTTGGATTGGGTATTCATATATATTATAGGAATACTAGTTGTGGGTTTGAGGCTATATATATTTGGTGTCTCCTAGCCCTAAAATATATCTCATATCTCAAAAAAATATTGCAAAATGAGGCAAGAGTGCTTTTACAACATTGGAAGGAGAGAGGAAGAGATTGAAGGATATTTCGAAGAGGAGATCGGTTTCGGGTAATTATTTTCTCGTCATCTCCGTTCTTCGTTTGTTTGTGATCTATTTTCTATTCCAAAGAGTTGTGGTGATCAGTTTGGATCGGTGAGAAGTTTGTAAGGAGTCGGTGTATTTCTTATTTTATTAGTGGAGGCTTTTCAGGGTTGGACTCCGATCGTCCCGTGATTTTTTTTCTATTTGAATTTTTCATGTAAAAATCTCTGTATCTGCGATTTGTGTTTGGCATTTTTTGGTTTGTGTAATTTTGCTCGGTTCTCTCGCAAGGCTTCTTGGTTTGAAAAAATGTTTTCGCGCTTTCGTTCCCAACAAAGTGGTATCAGAGCCAAGTTCTGGAGTTCAAAGAGGTCAGGAGTTGACAGGCAAACCAGGGAGGAGAGATGGATGCGAAGCCGGTTCGCATTGTAAACCTGAACGGTACCAACTATCATTATTGGCGAAGCAAGATGACGATGTCTATTCAAGCTCCTTTAACTCCAGCTTCTGGGAAACACAACCAACCTCTGAATGGATTTGTTGTTCGTCAAGAAATTGCATCTTCCAGTATTTGCGTCAGAGAAGCCCAGTGACAAATCTGAAGAGGACTGGAAGTTCGAGCATATACAGATGTGTGGATATATCAGACAGTTCATTGACGAGAACGTATACAATCACGTTGCCAATATTGAGCACGCGAAGACGTTGTGGGATAAGCTGAAATCTTTGTATGCGAAGAAGATCGGGGTAAACAAGTTATTCATGATCTGAACGATGATTGATCTACGGTATAAATATGGTGCGTCTATTATGGACCACTTGAGTGAGTTCCAGGGCGTGGTGATCCAGCTATCATCGATGGGAGTCAAGTTCGACGACGAAGTTTAGGGACTATGGCTGCTGTGTACATTGCCAGAATCGTGGAAAACCGTACGAGTGTTTATAATCGCTTCTGCTCTGGAATGCGTGGTCAGTCTGAAGTTTGCCAAGAGCGGGGTATTGAATGAAGAGATGCGGAGACGTTCTCAGGGCACTTTTTTCACATCCCACTCAGATGCGCTAGTTTCAGAGAGCCACGGGAGGAGCAAGATCAGCGGTCCAAGTGGTGGCAGAGACAAGAGCAGGGGCAAGTCCAATGGTTGGTACGATGACTCGGAGTATTACCATTGTGGCAAGAAGGGCCATATCAAGCGAAACTGTTTCGCTTGGAAAAGGGAGAAGAAGGACGACAAGGAAAACCAAAGTGAGAACACTACAGCGACGGCCTCGACACATGGAGACGACGTAATCATTATAGGTGATGAGGTAGTTATGAACCTCGCCTGCGATAACCACTCCTGGCTAGTGGACTCAGGTGCTTCAGCGCACGTATCTCACAACATGGCACTATTTGCTACTTACACAACATTCAACTGTGGAGTGTTGAAGATGGACAATGAAGATGTATCGAAAGCTGTTGCTATTGGAGAAGTGCATTTGAGGACGAAGACAGGTGCAGTTCTTATTCTCAAAGATGTCTGTCATGTCCCTGATATCCGTTTCAACCTGGTGTCGGTTGGAAGGTTGGATGAAGAGGGTTTCTTCAACCTCTTCGGGAACAGTCAGTGGAAGATTTCCAGAGGTTCGATGGTGATTTCCAAAGAAATCAAGAAGTGCAAACTCTATTATATAGAAGGGAGCGCACATGGGGAACAACAGGTGAACGCAGCTACTGATGCGTCTACTGAGTTATAGCACAGGCGGCTCAGCCATATCAGCGAGAAGGGGATGAGCTACTTGGTGAACATGAAGGTGATTCCAGGGCTAAAGTCTAAAAATTGGGAGAGATGTACGCACTGTTTAGCAGGGAAGCAAAATATGATGTATTTTCAAAGTCACCCAAGTTCAAGGAAACTGGCGTTGCTCGAGTTGATTCACTCGGATGTCTGTGGTTCTATGAAGGTAAATTCCATTGGTGGTGCTTTTTATTTTGTGACTTTTATTGATGATTGTTCCAGGAAGGTTTGGATTTATGCCATAAAGACCAAGGATCAGGTGCTGTCCACTTTCAAAGAGTTTCAGGCCTATGTTGAAAGGGAGACGGGCAAGAAGCTACTATCTGTTCGGTCTGACAACGGCGACGAGTACATTGGTTCCTTTGATGCTTATTGTAGAGAGCAAGGGATACGATATCAAAATACTCCACCAAAGACACCGCAGCTCAACGGTGTAATGGAGCGCATGAACAGGATACTGATGGAGAGGGTGCGGTATTAGCTGTCAGAAGCAAACTTGTCGAACAACTATTGGGGTGAGGCTCTTTATACTGCTGCTTATATTATTAATTTATCTCGTAGTGTTCCTTTGCAGGGTGATATGCCTGATAAAGTATGGTATGGCAAAGAGCTGTCATACAATCACTTGCGAGTGTTTGGTTGTAAGGCCTTCGTGCATATACCGAAGGACGAAAGATTCTAACTTGAGCCGAAGACGAGACGGTGCATCTTTGTCGGCTACGGTTGGGATGAGTTTGGCTATAGACTCTACGATCCAGTGGGAAGATAGCTCCACAGAAGCAGGGACATGGTTTTCGTCGAGGATCAGGCCATGACCAACACTTAGGATTCTGAGATGTCTTCTGAGGCTGAGAAATTGCCTGAGTTAGAGTT
This sequence comes from Iris macrosiphon, assembly GCA_036927795.1. Taxonomy (NCBI): domain Eukaryota; kingdom Viridiplantae; phylum Streptophyta; class Magnoliopsida; order Asparagales; family Iridaceae; genus Iris; species Iris macrosiphon. The sequence goes on along the minus strand of JAYESA010000017.1, from coordinate 86,708,944 downwards.
ATTTCGCTTCGAGCAGTTTCCAGAGGATATCGCAAAGGATCTAGTTATGGGAGAGATAGTACATGGAGTTTCTCCCAACCTTGATCATCAGCTTACTGATGGAGGTCAGGGTGGCCCTCAGGAGGATGAGCATGCCGATGAGGTAGTTTATGAAGGGTATGAGACTGTTGATATAAAGCCAACACTAGTGGTTTCGTTGAGCTGGAGAGATAGAGAGCATTGACCATCTACGAGATCATCGTGTGAGTATATGCTACTGACTAACGGGGGAGAGCCCAAATATTTTATAGAGGCTGTGGAAGACGAACACATGCATGAGTGGATGAAGGATATGCAAGAGGAGATGAGTTTCTTACATGCCAATTCTACTTATGAGCTTGTACGGTTGCCAAAGGACAAGAAGGCTTTGAAAAATTAATGGTATTCAGAGTGAAGCAGACAAATGATGCTACTCATCCTCGATACAAAGCGATGCTGGTAGTTAAAGGCTACGGTCAGCTTAAGGGCATAGATTATGATGAGATCTTTTTGTCAGTCGTCAAGTAGTCGTCTATTCGAGTGGTGCTAGTATTGGCAGCCAGTTTTGACTTAGAGGTTGAGCAGATGAACGTGAAGACGATATTCCTCCACGGTGATCTTGAGGAGGAGTTGTACATGGAGTAGCCAGAGGGATTTTGTGATAAGGGCAAGTCACACTTGGTCTGCCAATTGAGGAAGACCTTATATGGTCTAAAGTAGGCTACGAGGCATGGGTACTGTAAGTTCGAGTCATTTATGGGGAGCATGGTTATGCATGGACAACGACGGACCACTATGTATTTGTGAGATACTTTGTCGAGGATGATTCATTATTTTACTGCTCTATGTTGATGATATGCTACTGGTGGGTCAGAATGCCACTAGGATAGTGGAGTTGAAGTGCCAACTGTGCGCGATCTTCTCTATGAAGGATTTGGACAAAGCGAAGACTATTCTTGGGATGGAGATCAGCCGAGAGAGAGAGAGAGTCTAAGCTCCTACACTTGTCCCAAAAGAAGTACATTTATCGGGTACTTCAGCATTTCGGGATGGACGGGTCGAAGAAAGTGAGTAACCCCCTTGTGGCTCACTTTAAATTCACTGAGGAGTAGTATCCATCTACCGAGGACGAGATGGAAGATATGAAGCGGGTTTCACATGCCTCGGCTGTAGGAACTCTCATGTATGTTATGGTATGTGTGAGACCTGACATCGCTCATACAGTTGGCACAGTTAGTAGGTATACTTCCAATCTTGGAAAGATACATTGGAGTACGGTCAAGTGGATTTTACGATGCCTTCAGGGCACTGCCGATTGGAGACTTTCTTTTTGTGGTGACGAGCCAAAGTTGGTTGGGTATACCGATGTTAATATGGCTGAAGATGTAGATACGAGGCGATCGACTTTGGGCTATGTGATGATATTTGCTGGTGGAGCGGTATCGTGGCAGTCGCGGTTACAGAAGTATGTTGCCTTGTCGACGACAGAGGCAGAGTACATTGCAGCAACGGAGGCTTGCAAGAAGTTGCTGTGGATGAAGAAGCTGTTGTAAGAAATGGGACTAAAACAAGATCAGTACCTTTTACTTTGCGATAGCCAGAATATAATTCACCTTGTGAAGAACCGAACATTTTATATCCGGTCCAAGCACATTGATACCCGGTATCATTGGATACGAGATGTGGTTGAAAAGAAGCAAACGACGCTTGAGAAGGTTCATACGGATGACAATGGAGCAGACATGTTGACAAAAATTCTTCCAAGAGAAAAGTTTGAGTACTGCATGCGGATCTTCGGGATGACGCCCCCTCCACATAATTGTGATGGGGGGGATTTGTTGGAGTGGGTGGTGTTCCCAACCTATGTGGAAAATATTCCGGAGTTGATTGAGTATTCCTACAAATAATAAGAATACCTCAATATATTTGGAATGAATATTTCCACATATTATAAGAATATATCAATGAATTTGGATTTGGATTGGGTATTCCTATATATAATAGGAATACTAGTTGTGGATTTGAGGTTATATATAATTTGGTGTCTCCTAGCCCTAAAATATATCTCATATCTCAAAAAAATATTAGAAAATAAGGCAAGAGTGCTTTTACAATATTGGAAGGAGAGAGGAAAAGATTGAAGGCTATTTCGAAGAGAAGGCCATCTCCGTTCTTCGTTTGTTTGTGATCTATTTTCTATTCCAAAGAGTTGTGGTGATCCGTTTGTCACGCCCCGATCTTTTACAGGAATTGGCTGTCCCCGCTAGGCGCGAATCACCGCACCAGAGCTCCAAAGGATACTTTTTCTCATTTGGACGTGATGCCGCACGAGCACAAGCTACGCCTGTGCAAGGCCATGATCCGAACAGGCGATAAGATGTCTAAGCCACAGAGTCGCACAGATAGTCCAAATGTAGCAGAATAAGAACAAACATGCGATGGATAAAAAGTTCATAGAGTCATCAATAGCAGAAGCATTGAATAATACAAGTATAGAAGTAAAACAACCATTTTATTGACATGGCACAAGTATTACAAGCGGCGCTAGGCCGAGATTACAAGTTGCTCAAGTCCCTCTTTCTCGAAAACAATAAAAGCATGCCAAGTGAATATATTTGTGGAATGATACATAGCAATGTTCCAACATTATGTCTTATATATGTGCTTCAGCTCTGGACACAATGTTCCAAGGCTCCAGAGCGAACTCTACGCCTTAGCTCGCACGAAGGATTTTCCGTACCGAACGAGGTTCTTCCGCACCCTGCAAGCAATCTGGTGGGTTATCAGTACATGAATGCACTGTTGGGAGACTTCTTGCCCACTCGATAAATATAAATACGTTATATAGGTTTCGTGCATCATCTATTAAGTTATCTTTCTAGTCTTTCCTTAGGATCAGTTTTATGGTATAATAAAAAGTCTATCTCGTGTGGCAGTGTGTCGTACGATATAAAAGTAACATGGCGAGACTTACCATCTGTCCTTTCCTGTCCAAGAAAAATTAAGTTAAACCAAGCACGGGTATATATAATAAAATCCAGGGGCAATCACATAAGCAAACACGAGTGTAATAAACCGGTTTCTGGTTTCAGGTATACGAGTTACACGGATACTCAGGTGTGTTACAGAAGATATTCAAGTGTTCAATCATGTACAAGTGTGTTATACTCATATCAGTTCAGGTGTCAGGATGCGATACAATGTCTCGCACATGATTTGTCGCTAAGCGAGGATGACTTATCTATATGAACATGAGGGTCGATGGCGCTACAAGCCATTTGGAAGAGTCTCTTGACGGAGATGGGTATAGCACTAAAAACTCGAGGCACGCTCCATCCCCCGAAATAGGAGAGACCTAGACTCTTTTGACGATGATGGTGTAGCACTAAAAATTTGAGGCATAAACACCATCCCGCCAAAGCTCGAGGAGTCCCCATATGATTCCTTTCAGGCCGGCACGATCCCGGTGCCCCGACAATCGTCCGAGGAATCCACGATACCTCGTGCACGAGTTATCTGCGACCATGCAAGTCTTGAGGTTTCAGATTCACGGGATTTATGACATGAAATGTTAATTTATGATTCACTTAGACATTGGATGATGCGTACTCTCTTGGGCGGAGATGGGTGTAGCAATAAGTACTCAAGGCGCATACACCATCTTGCCCGCTCGAAAGAGACTTCCAAGGATCCAAATACCTGAATGAGTCTTGCTCCATGAGCTGTGATTGCTGCTTTATTTGACATGATACAAATCCCCTAGTTTGGGAACTGCCTTGGTGACCTAACGGCCCCGAATACTTTCAGGTTCATACTTGCACAAACGACTATTCGATAGTCTTTCGGAGAACTTAGATGAATGCAAGACAAGATAGTATTATCGGGGTCGTGGCATGAATTATGTGACAAGTATTAAAATGAGGCAAACGAGTACAAGTTATAATATAAGCAGGCAAGTATGCATTTATATTTGAAACATAAGCATTTAAGTTAGCACGCGTCTAAGGGGTAGTGCGAGGAGTGAAGCCGTACAGGGGCGTATCGAACGACATAGTTCTTAAGACGAGCAATGTAAACGAGTGAAGCAGTGCACTACAAAGAGTATATAATGATCTACTCGAGGCATAGCTTGGTATACTTGCACGAACCTAAGGTAGCATGAGAGGGTCCAACTATAAGCCAAGTTTTATTTTCATGTTCTAACACAAGCAATACAAGATGGGATTATTCCCTTAGCTAGGTGTGTTGTATTCTTTATTAGCATGCAAGGGGTGATTCACCTAGTGACTAGCATGTATCATCCATATTTTAAGTGTGCTAGCTAAGCAAAGACAAGTTTATCGTAGCCACCCACCTTAGCGATGATTCGCCTCGGTCGAGCGATACTCCGAGCGAGCCTTTGAAAGTCTAAGTCTGAAATTTTGAAGGGCCAAGTCTGGAATTATTTGCCTCAAGCATGTCTTCTCGCTGAGCAAAGCGGGTCGGGTTATTGCACTTACGCCGTTTGAATTGGCTATCCGCATGAGCAGAATGGGTCGTTACATTATACACCACTCAAAAAAAATCTCGCCCTCGAGACTTCTTGAGCGCAAACCGTTCTATTGTAAACTATTGAATCTATCTCAATCATAGCAATCGATATCACTAGGTCCTTTCGAACATAATTTTCTACTCGTTCCTTATACCGTTTTGCGTGTATGCTGGGTCTGTCTCATTTAATGACTCTATCATTCAATCAAAGTTCTGACTCAGTCTCTAATGCGCCTTAGCACGAAACATATATCGCTTAACGCGGGGTATGGTATGATCCATCTTGAATGGTGATCTAAGGCTGAAGCAAACTTATCCAAGTCGTTATACTCGTCCATGAGAATCTAATATTTTCACTTGCACTAGCATTCGAGATCAGCATATCGCGAGTTTGTATCGTGCACATATTCAAAGCGTCCCTCAAACATATGCATGTCAACCAACTTAGCGATAGCGAAGCCTTTGCACTCGAGTTCAACATATCACTGAGTCTTGTATCGTGCACACGTTCAAGGTGTCCCTCAAATATATGCATTCAACCAAACTTAGTGATAGTGAAGTCGGACAAGCTACTTGCAAAAAGTCTTATGGGTTCTTGTTTATGGTTTACCATAATTCCTCAAGCATGGTCAATAAAAATCCAAGTCATTCCAATCCCACTCAAACCAAGCATTGTACTACCGTCAAGCATGATCTGTCCGACTAGCATCCATCTGTTTTGGTCAAACATAGCACACACTTACCGTTCTAAGTCTAATTATATGTCTTGCTGCCCCAGTTCTATGGCTTGATCAAGCAATACTCTAAAGTCGGTTACACAAGTTCTTTCACTCAGCACAGGGTCGTCTGTCTAATTACTAGGTCAGCTCACAAGATCATAGGTACAAGTTTAAGCATAAGCATACGATTCATCGTACAAATTTGTAGTACGATGCTCGCCCCAATTTCTAAGGTCAAACTATTTTTTGTTTGTACGAGATATTCTACCCAAGCTCATTTTACTCAGATTTTTAAACATCGAGCACAGATATCCTACTCATATTAACACGTTTTTTGTACACGGTTCGAGTCCGTTCAGTCAAATCCATGATATATCCAAGTTGCATGACAAGCCTAAAAATTTATATAGTCTATCTCCTCAAATATGTTTTGATAGAACCCACATATCCAATCTAAGTCTAGACCACCAAGCCATGATTAAATTTTTAATCACCGATTTCAATCATAACTCTAAATTATCCAACAAGAATCATGTATCCGTTCACGAAACCATCAAGCGTGACTTACTCCAGGTTCTAGACTAACTCATCCAGGAAATACTTCTGATTCAATTATATTTTCAAGCTCATCTTATCGTGTCGAGCCACTAGTCAAGACGATCCATCGATTATCACGCTCCGGTCTCCCGTAAGTTCGATTATCCTTGTTGGATGTGAGATCACCACACCAATGCTCCCACTGGATAATCGTCCTAATCCAGGCGTGACGCATGTACGAGCATGGAATTACGCTCGCACAAGTCAATAACGTCGAACGTTATGGTTATCTTTGAAATGATCGAGACACCTTATTATTTTACTTCGCTCAATCCAAGTTATATATGTTTATCCACCAAGTCATGTTCGTTCATGCCGTGATCATAATTTGTCTAGCCAAATCGTCCAACTTTAGTGTTACCGTTTGATAAATCCATAATCTTACTTCTAGCATTCCTCAAACAACCAAGTTCAAATATTCAAGCCAAAGTTTATCCAGTTTTGATACATTCCATTTTATCGAGTTTGTTTGAATAATCATCGAGCATGTTCCCGTGAGTTCGATTATCCCCGTCGGACATGAAATCACCACGCCAGCGCTCCTGCGGGATAATCGTTCTCGGCCGGGACTGATTTCAAAGGTTATCCTTCGAACTAGATTCAAGATAGTTCTTTCAAACTCTAAATTAAATCCGTTATCGCTTACTCTTTCATCGAACCACAATATTCATTCTCGGGCTAACTTCTATTCAAGCGATATCCTACTCAAGTTCTAATCCATTTGATTCAATTCGAAATCGCTCGCACGATCCAACAAGTTTTTACCAAGTATTTTTGACCAAGATATTGATTCCATTATCTTGAATCCCTATTCGATATAAGCCTTATCACTTGTTCAAGATATTCTCAATCGTTCAAACCAACTATCGCACGAGACCTATGAATTCGTTTAAATAATTTCAAAATGATCCATACACCACTCAGGAATCGAGTCACCCAATTAAATCCTCAATCGTGTTTGCATCACTCGCTAGCATATTCACCAAGTCATTCTTTAGAATTCCTACGTGATGCCAAAGCGTCGCTACGAGAAATCTTAGTCTCGTATATATTCCTATTGATAGTCATCCAATTAAACCATATTTGATTTGTATCTTCCAGATATGAAATACCGTCCAAGCTATTTTCCAAAATCCAAGAACGATTCTCTATATTCGCCTTAGCAATAATCTGATAATGTTTCTATCGGTTGTCATTCTAAGTCTGATTTGTCCTTATCTGAACGATATCCTAAATCTCGCTTGCAAACTTGCTCGTACCAAAGGGTCTTGGAGAGCGATACTCTATACAACTTAGCCGAAAGGCTGTGTGCATAGCTAACCGTCCGAACGATATTCTATCTCGCACACTAACCGGCTGGGTAATCACGTATAGGTATTCGGGTTCGCACATAACTTGCAAATTCTAGCATGAATCTATTCCCACAAAGTCTAACACAGGTGGGAACAAGGGTCTTTGTATTCCAGTTCAAGTAATCATATCAATCACATGCACTTTTTAAAATTATTTAGAATCATTGTATGGAACATTCCAACGGGTCAACAAAAGAGAGTGTATGCACATAACCCACGAACGAGGTTTCGAAACTGAGAAAATCGATAGAAAGTCCAAAGACATAAAGCCAATGCTCTGATACTAATATGTCATGCCCCGATCTCCCATAGTAATCGGCCGTCCCTGTTAGGTGCAAATCACCGCGCCAGCGCTCCCGCGGAACGATCTTTCCCATCTGGATGTGATATCGCATGAGCACAAGCTGCGCCCGTGCAAGGCCATGATCCGAACAGGCGATAAGATGTCTAAGCCACAGAGTCGTAGAGATAGTCCGAATTTATCGAAATAAGAACGAACAGGCGATTGGTAACAAGTTCACAAAGTCGTCAATAGCGAAAGCATTGAATAACACCAGTATAGAAGTAAATCAAGCACTTTATTGACATAGCACAAGTATTACAAGCGGCGCTAGGCCGACTATACAAGTCGCTCAAGTCCCTCTCTCTCGAAAATAATAGAAGTGTCCCAAGTGGCTAAATTTATGGAATGATACATAGGCAATATTCCAACATTATGTCTTGTATATGTGCTTCAGCTCCGGACGTAACGTTCCAAGGCTCCAGAGTGAACTCCACGCCTTAGCTCGCACGAAGGAGTTTTCGCACCGAACGAGGTTCTCCCGCACCCTGCAAGCAATCTGGTGGATTATCAGTACATGAATGCACTTGTGGGGAGGCTTCTCACCCGTTCGACAAATCCAAACATGTTATATATGTTTCGTGCACCATGTATTAAGTTATCTTTCTAGTCTTGCCTTAGGATCAGTTTTATGGCATAATAAAAAGTCTATCACGTGTGGCAGTACGTCGTGTGATATAAGAGTAACATGATAAGACTTATCAACTTACCATTTGTCCTTCCCTATCCAAGAAAAACCAAGTTAAACCAAGCACGGGGATATATAATGAAATCCAGGGATAATCGCATAAGCAAACACGAGTGTCACGAGCGGGGTTCTAGTTTTAGGTGGACGAGTTACACGGATACTCAGGTGTGTTACAGAATATGTTCAAGTATTCAATCATGTACAAGTATGTTATACTCATATCCGTTCAGGCGTTCTAGGATGTGATGCAATATCTCGCACGCAGATTACCGCTAAGCGAGGATGACATATATATATAAACAGGAGGGTCGCTGGCGCTATAAGCCATTTGGACGAGTCTCTTAACGGAGATGGGTATAGTGCTAAAATCTCGAGGTGCGCACCATCCCGCCGGAACAAGAGAGACCCGGACTCTTTTGACGGTGATGGTGTAGCGCTAAAAACTTGAGGCACGGACACCATCCCGCCAAATCTCGAGGAGTCCCCATATGATTCCTCCCAGGCTGGCACTATCCCGGTGCCCCAGCGATTGTCCGAGGAATCCACGATACCTCGTGCACGAGTTGTCCGCGACCATGCAAGTCTTGGGTTTCAGATTCACGAAATTTATGACATGACAGTTAATTCTTGATTCACTTAGCCATTGGATGATGCGCACTCTCTTGGGCGGAGATGGGTGTAGCAATAAGTACTCGAGGCACATACACCATCTCGCCCGCTCGAGAGAGACTACCAAGAATCCGAATACCTGAGTGAGTCTTGCTCCATGAGCTGTGATTCTTGCTTTACTTGACATAATACAAATCCCATGGTTCGAGAATTTCCTTGGTGACCTAACGGTCCCGAATACTTTCAGGTTAATACTTGCACGGAACGATTATTCGATAGTCTTCCGGAGAACTTAGATGAATGTAAAATAAGATAGTGTTACCGGGGTCGTGACATAAATTATGTGACAAGCATTAAAATAAGGCAAACGAGTACGAGTTAAAATGCAAGCAGGCAAGCATGCATTTATATTTGAAACATAAGCATTTAAGTTAGCACGGGTCTAAGGGGTAGTGCGAGGAGTAAAGCCGTACAAGGACGTATCGAGCGACATAGCTCTTAAGGCGAGCAGTGTAAACGAGTGAAGCAGTGCACTATGAAGAGTATATAATGATCTACTCGTGGCATAGCGGGGTTTACTTGCACGAAGCTAAAGTAGCATGCGAGGGTCCAACTGTAAGCCAAATTTTATTTCCATGTTCTAACACAAGCAATACAATATGTTTTTATTCTCTTAGCTAGGTGCGTTGTATTCTTTATTAGCATGCAAGGGGTGATTCACCTAGCGACTAGCATGTATCGTCCATATTTTAAGAGTGCTGGCTAAGAAAAGATAAGTTCATCGTAGCCACCCACCTTAGCGATGATTCGCCTCGGTTGAGCAATACTCCGAGCGAGCCTTTGAAAGTCTAAGTCTGAACTCCTGAAGGGTCAAGTCTGGAATCATTTGCCTCAAGCAAGTCTTCTTGCTGAGCAAAGTTGGTCCGGGTCGTTGCACTTGCGCCGTTTGAATCGGCTATCCGCATGAGCAAAACGGGTCGTTACACCGTTTGGATCGGTGAGAAGTTTGTAAGGAGTCGGTGTATTTCTTATATCATTAGTGAAGGTTTTTCAGGGTTGGACTGCGATCGTCCCGTAGTTTTTTTCCATTTGAATTTTTTACGTAAAAATCTCTGTGTCTGCAATTTATGTTTGCCATTTTTTTGTTTGTGTATTTTTGTTCGGTTCTCTCACATGACTTCTTGGTTTCGGAAACGATTTTCGCGCTTTCGTTTCCAACAAATAAGGCTCATCCCAATTTTTAGTATCTAGATTCAGAATGTATGAGCTCATTTTGTAGAATAATAAGACTCAGTTGGAGCTCCATAATAGTCTTATTCCAGCCATAGGAGCTGTAGTCTGAGACTCAAAATTTCTATATTTAGAACGTAATAACTCATTTTTTAGAATAGTAAAGTCCAACTTTGAGCACAAATTTCTCGATTATAGATTTTATATTTTATTTTGAAAAATTGAAGAAGGATGACACATGGGTCTATATCTAATTATCTGATTTGGGTCTAAAGATTTTTTTTTTTTTTTTTACTTTATACAAATCCAACCCATTTTACATTTATTATTTTATTGCAAACTTGGGTCTCAACATTTTGTCAGATTTTCATGATCGTCCTGCTGTTGTCTTGATTGGAGTTTATTTATTGTGTGTGTGTGTAATTGATTCTAAAAAATTGTTATTTCTCCAGGAATTAGCATCATGCTCAGCCATCAATAAGCTTCCTATATGTAATCTCTAACAAGTAAATAATGGCAGCATTGCTTCCTATAGAACAACAATGGGGGCTTTTACAAATTATTAAGCCTTTCAGAAGGGTTTGAGCCGGTCCATTTATTATGAGCTTTATGTGGTAGCCTCGAGTGGGGTTGGGCTCCCAAATATAAAAAGTTACACAACTAATAATGTACATTTGAATCTCTATAAATTAATAACATAGGGAAAAAAATTTATTAATTAAAATTATTAAAAAGTTAAGAATTAATCATTTATTAATTAGTAATTAACTAATAGCTTATTAATTTATCAAGATAATTCTTATTTCTTAAATATTGGATTGTATTTTGTTTCTCGTTCTACTAACAAACAATCCTATTTTTGTTCAATCAAGTAAAATTCCTAAATTCGGTTATTTCCTCTAAAAGTATATGGTACATTATTCAATATACTACATTATTTCATTTGATGAGCATTTAACCAAGCAAAAAATTCTACATAGTTTTTTTTATTTATTTTATGAACTAACAATTCAATATATTTATTTAACCAAGTAAAATTTATAAATTCATTTATTTTTCACAAATCAATATTAATATCACAACTTAAACATGCACTACTAGAGAAAAATAATACATTACTCAGAGAAGTATGTCACTTAGTACACAAACATTCATTCTACACACTCTTAGTCGGGCATCCCTGACGGATAACCCTTACCATGGTGGTCCTAACGACCACAAATATAACATCAACTTTTCTTCCACTTGGCAATCACTTGAAACCAAATTGTAACTATTCCACTTGAACAACTTAATTCGTTTCCATTCGTTGAACTTTTTGCACACTTCCTTCCTCTTGTGCAATAACAATACTCACAACTTACTGCAGGATCCCTACAGATATCTTGTTGATCCTCCAACATTTTAGTTATCCTTTTTCCAAACATCTATCTTACATTCCTCTTAAACCATTTGTTGTCGATCTTCGAAGTCATCACTAAACTACAAAATACCCAGATAATATATCTTAACTTATTGTATGAAACTTTCAGTAAAACATCAAGTAGGGTCAAAAGACTTTCGATCATGGAAGCAATTTAGAATTGAAGATAATCAATTAAGGGTCCAAGAAAGTTAACAACACTCTGATACCATTATGTCATATCTCCCGGTTCCGTATAAACAAAAGTCGTCACTAGACGTGATGACATACAAATTTTTACATTGCACGTTGTACAAGACAATAAGAAACATGATTCATAAAACATCTCAGAATCAAAGTCGTTGCAAAAAAATATAAGAACAAAATTTGATAGACACAAGATATATAAAAATGATTCTCTTTATTGATGATTTACAACGAAATACAACTATTATAAGGACAAAAGAATAACTCAAGTACAAACAACGGATATTATTATAATAAATGAGGATTCTCCTGGTTCTAAATCTCATTATGGATATTATGAATTTAGAATATATATGAATACCTTAACTTCTGAAGAGACTTCAAACTATTTATAAACCCATTTCTTTTCAATCCAGATTCCTAAATAAACATTCATATGTTTTTGAAAGAATGCAAGGAAATATCAAATTAAAAGGAGATGAAGATTTTTTCTCTATCAATTTGTTAGATAAACAAAAAATTGATAAACTAAGGAATAAATATTTGTTCCATTTTCTGGGTTGTTCCTTGGTTGATTCTTTTTACTTGGCTTGTTCAGCCGCAAGTTTATCTTGAATGTGTTTTATTCTAGCAGATAAATGGGGAATAAACTTTCTTCCATAATTAAGTAGACCCAAAAAACTTTGAATTTCCTTTAAGAGTTTTGAATTTATGGGAGAATTTTTTACTTTTGTATAGATATGTTGTTGCAAGATAATCTGCCAATTCTTAATAGTTTTTCCTAGAAAATCAATCTCAGTTTTTAATAACTCGATTTTCTTTGGGCTAAAGAATAATTCCATTGTCAAGTAGTAGTTTGTAAATATGTAATAGATGTTCTTTATGTTCTTCTTCCGTATTGGAAAAGAGTAAAATATCGTCTATATAAACTACTACAAAAGAAAGATGTCCAAAAATAGCATTCATCCATTTCTGAAAAATTTGTGGTGCATTTTTCAAACCGAAAGACATAACGCGCCATTCAAAATGTCCTCGCAGACAGCTAAAAGCAGTTAATTCTATAAATTTTATTTGCCAAAAATTTTATTTGTCATCAAATTTACTATAATACTTAGCACCTTGAATTTGTTTAATAAGATATTCTGCAGAAGGAATAAAATAACCATCAAACTTAGTATAACTATTTAGTTTTCTGTAGTTAATAACCATTCGGGCTTTTTCTCTTTTTACTTCAACGTAATTTCTAACTAGAAGAGCTGGAGTGGAATGTGTACTAAAGCTTTTTTGTATAAGCTTAAGTTGGAGGAGTTCATTGATTTGTTTGACAAATTCTTCTTTGTCTAAAGGAGAAATCATAATACTATTTACTCTAACTTTGGCTTCACTATGTTGTTCTAATAATTTAATATTACAATATCTGGAAGCTTTGTCAAACTCTTTTAGAGGGTTATCAGAAAATAATGGTTCTAGCATACCAAAGATAATTTTTCGCAAGTTATTATTATTAGGAAGATTGTAAGTATAGACCTTAGTATAATCAATAAGAGAGATAGGTTTTTGTGCTTCATCACCACGTTGTGTTGTGTGGGTAAATTGTGGTGCTAAAGAAACCGTACTTACAATCTTCCTAATAATAATAACTTGCAAAAAATTATCTGTGGTATGCTAGGACCATTATTTTCTGATAACCCTCTAAAAGAGTTTGACAAAGCTCCAAGATATTGTAAGATTGAATTATTAGAACAATATAGTAAAGCTTTCCATGTCCCATTTCTTTCAAGTGTCCCAAGTTTCTCCAATACTGCAGCTTTCCATCTTGGATCTTCCTTCGCTTTCTGCCAACACTTAGGCAAAGAAGTAGTGTCTAACGATAAAAGTGCTCCATAATTAGGGGATAGATTAGAGTAGTATAAAAAAATAGGCAATATCATTTCATAACCATAACGATTAGGGGATCTTCTCGCATTAGTGTGAGAAGATCTTCTTAAGGGAATATGAGATAGTGGAAGAGAGATCATGCCATCCGAATCAGATGAATCCGCATCCGAATCAGAGGTATCCGGTACGGGCGGTGCATCTTCAGGAGTTGGGGCAGGGTTAGACGAGAAATATGGTACAGTAGGGGCAATATGCACAGTAGTGGACTGCTGCTTTCTCCTTCTGTAGAGTTGGAGCTATGTAGATTATTCTGTAGTCTGTTCCTCCCCCTGTACTGGAGCATCACTTTCTTTCTCCTGATTGTGTGCATTCTCCTGAAGAACTCGCAAAATACAAGAGATTAATATTGTTCCATATATTATGTCATTTGTAAACAAAAGACAACATCTTCTAGAAAAACAACATCAAGCTACCAAACGAGCTCCAACACCTCAAAACGTCCAAGCGACTTCCATAATTGTGGAGGAGGTGATCAACACATTGGAGAATGCACCAATGAGCGGTCTAAACTGAATCTGTCATGCCCCAGTCCGAAAATACTTAGGACTATGACACGTAAGCATGCCAGCCGCATGTATATGGCAACTCCAATATATGGAAACCGTAACACACGAGTTCGCTGTATAATGAACAATAATTCCATAAGTGGTACATATGTCACAAGTCACAGGGTATAGTCTAAATCTCATCCACAGAAAATTATATATAAATAATTAACCAATATCTATGAAAATAGATCTCAATATAAAGTATCTAAAGATGATAGTTGGATGAAAACAAATCCACTACCAACTCGAATATAAAAACAAACACAATATAAGTACAACAACCAACAATATAAGAATATCAACTAACAATTACGGGGCTCGAATAGAAGACATCCTCGAAAATATAAGTAACCAGCCCAGATCTGCGCTCCTGCGAATACTCATGAAAAGCTATACCTGGAAAGGGATCAGGTCCTCAGAGGGACATAACAAGATACATAGAAGCATGCCAATAAAGTACTGAAATAAATATCCAATGGGTCGCCTAACCTTCTATGTGAATGCAGTTTGAGAACAACTTTCCAACACGTCGGCTATCTGGCCATAAATGGGATTGGCATGATTCTCTCGGAGAATTATGGGCCTAAAAAGTATGTCGTCTTTTGAATGCTAGAGGCCGCCAGGTAATATAGGGGTCATCACCACCCGTCGCTCCGGTGGAGCGTCCGGACGAACAAAAGAAAAGTGCAAAGGAGCCCAAACGCCTTACTTGTTGTTCTCTCCACCCCATGCTCTAAGCATGTCACATCCATGACACAATTTGGTTCATAGCCTATCTTTAGTACAATAGTCCAACCCTGCAACCAAACAAGGACAATGATTGGACCACCGTGCTACAATAGACTATGTCCATGGACTACTAATAACTGCTGAGTCTTTTAGCATGCAAAGTTTCTAACAGCAGTTATCCCTAATGCACGATCCATACGTACAGGAGGCCAACCCAGTACGCAGTCCGTGATCTATATGAAACTCACAACTCGTGTAACAACTGTGTCATGGCCAATAAAACCTAATGATACTTCATGATAATGGGGCGGTCTCATAAACAAGGTCAATGCATATATATAATAAAAAAATAATCATGACGACACCGTCGTTGCACCCAAGTTTCCTTGGACGCGCATTTTATATAGCAGTTAAAATATATGAACTAAAGATAAAAAATAAAGATGCATACAATATATGGAATATGAATAACAGTATAATGGCAAGGTATACTTGCCTGGCAAGAGAGCTGCAAAATATAACGTCCAGATGTCAAACACTAAGAGTCAGAAATTACGACCTCAGAATGAACATCTCCGGATGCTGAAATAAATATCACCAACGTTCCCAGAATAAGCAAAATAGCTAGAAAGCACTACCCTTTCGTCCAATTTGGACACAGGGGCAAAACAGTAATTTTGGATCAAAGCGGACTTCACATGTGGGCCACTTTACACCGAAAAGCGTGCCAGGGATAACGGTCTCTAAAAGGGACAAATTATAGGTCAAACAAACTTTAAAAGTCAGTATGAACTCAACGGTATGTCCAAATGTGGATTCGGCTGAGCCGAACACAATTTTGCCCAAAAAGTCAACCATGGGGCCCACCAATAGGCGACTTGGTCAACTATCTCAGAATTATATAAAAATTGGATCACAGGACCAGCACGATACTACGAGTCAAGTGACATAAGTTTTATCGTATTCTGACAAGCGTGCACTAAATGGCGCAGGGTTTTACAAAAGTTGCAACACGGAAAATTTTCACGGATACAGGCTGATTCCGACGCGCACACGCATCCAAATCAGTTTTTGTGAAAGCCCACACATCTGGGTATATTGTGCGTACCTTTTGGTACACTTGGTATACGACGGAGCGGTCCTGTTTGGCGGGGCGCGCTCCGTATCGCATATTTTGGAAGTTATAAAAAGCAGGTTTTCGGGGTTTTTTAACTGATTTAATTTAACATACAACAGCTAATAAATTATTGTATTTCATAAAAAATAAACTAGGTTAGGTGGTCTTCGTATACCAAAAAGAAAAACTGAATTCGGATCTCTGTGGTGGAAGATACGAATCCGTGAATATAGGTAGTTACCGCAGTTTTTTGCGATCCCAAAAGTTATCATTTTTTGCCAACTTGGTCGCTGTTGTCGCCTAGGTTTACGCGCTGTTCGAGGTAAACTAACACACAGATATGAAAGGGGGATATATCATAAACATACCGGTGAAGACGGGGTCGAGTTTGGTCGAGCGAGGGCGCGGAAATTGAAGCATGAACACAGCTAAGTTGCCGTAATTTCTGCAGTCGCGGTGCGCGGTGGTCGCGGGAAACTCCGGCGGCTCTGGTCAGCGTCGGGGCTGGCGGCGGTCTGACTAGAGGCGCGGTCAGGGGGTTGAGATGAGTTTTAGATTTAGGGTTTTGCGAGATGAATTGATATTTATAGAGGAGAAGAGCGGGGGTTCTCATATGCGGGTCGCGGGGCTGGCGAATGCTACGCGGGCGGGTTTTGCTTTAAGGCTGCTGCTGCTAAGTACTTCTAAGGGGTGCGGGGTTTGTTTGCAGCCACTGCTGCTTTGGATTTCCTTAGCGGGTTGGGGTCTCATGGGTGGGTAGGTAGGATCGGGTAGGGTGAGTTGTTAGCGGGTTTAGAATACAGGGTTTGGGTTTTAAATCCATTAGAATTCTTTTCTTATTCTTTCTTTATTCTTTCTAAATTCTAATTTCTTTACTTTTATAATTCTTTTTAGAACATATATATATATATATATATATATATATATATATATATATATATATATATATATATATATATATACATAGAAAATTCTAGAAATTATAATAGTGCATACCATTAATCTATCAGCTGTCCATAGGGTCTCCTACATGGAATAAATTAGAGAAAATTACGGATGCTCCATAAATTCTCTAAATGCACAAACACCTAAAATAAAAATTAAATAAAATCTATTTCTACTAATGAGCTAATAAATACTATAATTCAATTAAATAATTAATTAAAAAGATTAATACAAATTTTTTTTTTTTTAGAATTAGGGGTTTTACAGAATCACCTAACCAATATAGTAATCATGTGATGATAGATAAAATTATTATGTGATATTTCTACTTTTTATAGAGTCGGTTAAAAATTCATAAATATATATATTAACATAAATGTGTTACTTGACATAGTGAATCTCACCCAAGGTCGCTATCCTTCTTTCAAAAATTAGATTAACATTCATAATACATAAATATGTCATAAGTGTGTCCATGCACGCAAGTATTAGCATTTAATATATATGTATATGTGTATGTGTCATGAGTCAGTCCCTACAATTAACTGATTAGACCTGTAAACAGATGTCATTAATGTGCATCCTAACTATATGACGGTCAATGGTGACATAAAATTCTGGATTACTCATGGTAAGACAACAATCCTTTCAGTGAAAAATAGCGGACCCTACTGAAAGTCACGAATTACTTGTGCTTGTATGTTAACCCTGGATATCCTTGTTCCTTGTAGGCCAAACCGATTTCTTAGCCACGGATACCATTAGAGAACTAAAACATAATTCACAAGTTGTCCATGAACATGCATGCATATTCAACTTAGGTATTAAAATATATTATATATGAAAACGGAAACTTAAAATAACTATGTAAAATATTCTCTTTTGTACTTTTATATTCCTCGAGTCGCCGTTCGTAATTTTATTCTTTCCAATCTAGAAATTACCACTTACCTACTTTTTAATTCAGGGATTACCACACTTATCTACTTTCCAATCCAGAGATTTATACACTGCCGACTCAAGGATCCCAAACATTTTTCTATAATTTTATTCTTTGTAATAACAGTACAATATTCTATATTTCTATATAGCAAGTTAACAACAATAAGATTATTTTCTTTTATCTTTGTTATTTTACTTCAATATATATTAACAATCTTATGAAATATAACAACAAAGACTAAGTAGAGTTTTTTTTTTAATTAATGTATGAAGGTGGAAAAAATCAAGATCAAAATCATTCTCTATTTTATGAACTACTCTTCCATCCTGATCATGCATATCTCTAAAATAATTTCGTTGTATGTTTAAGTCCAACTAGATCCTTCGAGCCAACAAGTCAGCACAATGTATAGAAATGTTTCACTACCAGAATAAGCGGTATTAGCGACGTATTTTAGCGACGTCTAGTTAAAACGTCGCTAAATCAGCGACTCTGTAAAACGCGTCGCTAGACGTCGCTAAATGGCGACATTTAGCGACGTTTAGCGACTTTTATTAAGATTTTAAAAGGATAGTCGCTATAAGTTCAATTAAGGTCGCTAAACGTCGCTAATATATCTGATTTAGCGACGTTTAGCGTCGTAATTAGCGACGTATATATCAAAAAAATTTAGCAACGTATTTAGCGACTTCATTTGCGTCGCTAATTTTAATTTTAGCGACGTAATTATGTGACGTCGCTAAACGTCGCTAATTTTTGTTTAATTAGGGCTCGGTTTTCTTTTCTCCGTCTGTCGAAAATTTCGTCGAAAATTTCGAAACCTTTCGAATTCCCCCGCCCCCCCCCCCCTCTCCGGCGACCGAATTTCCACGGCTGCGTCTACTCCGGCTTCCCCCTCCTCCTCCTCGAGCTCTAGGTAATCTCTCTCTCTCTCTCTCTCTCTCTCTCTCTCTCATGTGACACTGACACAAGACACTTGACAGACACGACACACGCACACAGACACGACACACGCACACAGACACACACGACACACACACACACAGACGCAGACACACACACACGACACACATAGACGACACACACACAGACACACACACAAACACGACACACACACGACACACAGACACAGACGCAGGGGTTAGGTTTAGGGTTGGGGTTAGGGTTAGGGTTAGGGATAGGGTTAGGTTTTTTGACCTGGGGTTAGGATTAGGGTTAGGGTTTGCTTTGCTTGTAAGTGTTTTTTTAGGTTACTTTTTGTTGTTGATTTTTAAGGGGCTTTAGGATTTTGGGCTTCTCAATGGATGTGTATCATAATTTTCTAGTTATACACTTTAAGTATTTGTTTAAATGCTAGTGTGTGTGTTATATTGGAGGCTATGATATATGTATTTGTGTAGATGTCATATATATATATATATATATATATATATATATATATATATATGTGTGTGTGTGTGTGTGTGTGAGTGTGTGTGTGTGTGTATTTTCGTGGTTGTGTGTGTGTGTCCCTTAACTAATGAGGTGCCTGTGTGACTAATGGTGTGTATGTGGCAGTGGGGGAATAAGTGGTGTGTTGGTTAGCTTATAGAAGCTGTGATAGCAGTGTAGAGTGATATGCACATATCAGTACACATCATTTGGTGCTTACACAACAGGGTTGGGCAGCACTGTGCTGTGGTCGGGCTATGAAGTATCAGTAACAGCTGCAACTTATGTTGCACTGCTAGAGAGAGAGCAACACCGCAAGAGATAGGGGAAGTATTGGTAGTTGGTACTGCTGTTGTATCTGTGTGAGGGAGCCAATTGGTGCTCGAGTTGTACTAAGGGGAGGAGAGTCACTGCTCAATAGCAGTGACTTAAGTGTTGTAAGGATGATGAGATACTTGTGCCTGTGGGTGTGTGAGTGTATGAATGTAATATCGTGTTTGAGTATGGATTATACACAGGTTGTACAAGCATGGAGAAATGAGCCTGGGGAGGGAGTGAAGGTCAGTTGCTCAAGCACATACATGGTGCTCTGTGCAATCTGATAATTAGAAGAGCAGAAGTTCAGTGATGAAATTTTAACAAAAATGTTAGCAGTGGCAGTAGTAAATGACAAGTGAGAAAGTTTGAGGGTGTGTATCTTGATAGCATGTATGTGGTGGTAATATTGAACTATGAAGTGACTAAAGGGGGGGGCCTGGATGATGCGATGTTCAGTTGAAAGTTAAGTAATTAGTGTAAGTTGGGTAATGCAGTGTCAGTGGGTGTATTGGTTAGTGTCACCCCCACATTTTTAGATGAGGATAATTTTGTCATTTTGTATAGTTATTTTATTTTTAGTGATTTAATATTAATTGGTGTGCTATTTAATTAAATTATGCTTCCGTTCCAATAGCTAATTCTTTGTTTTCATCTATCTTACTTTAGAATGATACATAAAGCTTTATAATCTACTTTAGAATGATCTATACTGCTACATAGTCAATTTGCTAATTCTTTGTTTTCATCTATCTTACCAGATGGCACCCAAGAGAGCGACACCTCCTACTGTTAAGGAGGAAGTTATGCCTCCTACTGTTAAGGAGGAAGTGATGCCGACTACTGTTAGGGAGGAAGAGATACCACCTGCGGGGAGTTCCAGTCACCCAGCACCTATCGCGGCGGTATCTCAGACGGGGAGTTCCAGTCACCCAGCACCCATAGCGGAGCTTGATAACATTAACGCTGCTTATGCGCAGTATTTGAGGGACTGGTATCTGCCCCATTTTGGAAATCCTCGAGATTGATACTATAATGTTTCATATACTTATATATTATGCATTTTGTGTTACTGTGATACTCTGATACTTATATATTATGTGATGCTGTTTATGTCCATTTTGTGTGAGTGTGATGCTGTTTATGCCCTTTTTGTGTTACTGTGATGCTGTTTATGCCCATTTTGTGTGACTGTAAAACTTTTATTGTCTGTCTATAATATTTGTGTGTATTAATTGTATGACTGTGATACTTTTATTCATATTCAATATTGTTAATCCGGTGTTGAGTGTTCCACCGAAGGGGTCGACGAACCCATAGAATTCAACGGAGGGTTGCTCCGGGTATATTTTAAATTAGAAATTTATAAATTGCAGGAATAATAGTTTGGAAAAATTCAGATTTTTTTTTAATTTTTTTGTAACTTTAGCGACGTATTTAGCGACGTTTAGCGACGTCTAGCGACGTTACTATAAGTCGCTAAAAAAGTCGCTAATTAGCGACGTGAATTTAGCCGTCGCTAAATACGTCGCTAAACGTCGCTAAATATGTCGCTGTACGTCGCAAATTGCTGACATGGCAGTACTGCCAGGTCATTAAATACGTCGCTGTTACGTCGCTATATAAGTCGCTAATTAGCGACGTTTAGCGACTTTAATAAACGTCGCTATTTAGTGACTCGGAGTCGCTAAACGTCGCTAAATTTAGCGACACAAAAAAGTCGCTAAAATACGTCGGCATAGCGACGTTTTTCCTTTCGGCGACTTGGTTTTTCCCGACTGCGTGAAAACGTCGCTAAATACGTCGCTAAAATTTTTTAGCGACGTTTTTTTGTTATTTAGCGACGTTTTTGGGCGTCGCTATTTTGACTTATTCTGGTAGTGTTTGTTCATGAACTATAACAAGTAACTCTCTATGCACAAGTCAATAGTAACATAGTCGAATACCACTAAATATAAGTATAAATTGGTATGAAATCGTCTATAATATTACATGTAAACAATAAGTCATATGCACTTACCTTCTGCTCAGATGTAGAGGGTATATGATCCTCGAACTAAGCTATCCACGGGTTACCTATGAGCTATGGTCCCACATACTAACATGAAGCCCACAAAAAATCTCCAAGAATCCCAAGAATCACACAACAAAGTCAATTTATGATTCTTATATTAAGCAAATAAGATAATTGTTAACTAAATTAACTAGGTTATTTCTTAGGGAAATTAACAAATCCTAATCAATTTAAGTGAATTATAATTTGCTTTATTGCATTAAAATAGAAAATTAGGGTTTACCTAGAAAATCGGGATCAGAATAGTCATGGCATGCAAAACTGTGAAAGGGTGGTTGACTAAAAATTAACAATAATGCAAGTTTACTACCAAATGCTTACAACCTTCTCACACCCTCTGCTATGTGGATCACCTTCGACTCCACCTTTCCTCTAATAAACGACCGTCATATGACGTTTTGACCACGTGGCGACCATCCAGACAGCCACTGGATCCCACCTCTCCCTTCTCCTCAAATGGACAGCCACCACGTAGATGCCACGTGACCGTAACGTGACGGTTGTAAGAGAATTGTAGGCATTTGGTTGTAGTCATAGCATAGCCCAAAAATTAATGGTCTCAAAAAGCGGATTGAAGCATATCTATACGGCCAGAATGACAAGAATAAAGAGTGCGGAGTGTCAAGTGGTCCAAAATAGTCCGCTCTCGAAAAATTGCTAGCATAGTAGAATTAAGCCCACACACGGGTCTTATAAGATGGTTGTCATGAGCTGCTTCTGAATAATCGAGTATATATATATATATATATATATATATATATATATATATATATATATATATATATATATATATATATACACTAAAATCTACCAACATGTCCACAATATAATCATTTAACATGTGCATAATAATCCAAAATGTCCATCTCATCATATTTCAATAATCAAATTTTAAAAACACATATAATAACTCCTCCACAACTAGTGGTAGAAATGATAAGCAAGAAACACAATAGTCACTAGGATTCCAATAAAAATAATAATGTCAAGGGGCCATATGCACAAACTAACATAAATAAATAATGTCTAATAATCAAGTTCTAGGAATACAAAATCTTCATCCAAACGACCCATAAAGATTCACTTTTTTCTTCCAATTTCTTTGGCCTTCCAAACAACGAAAAAAAACATTGATGGAATCACAATTTACAAAGGAAAACAAATAGCAAAAAATATTTTTCTTTTTTTTTTCTTTCCTCCTCTCTCTCTCTCTCTCTCTCTCTCTCTCTCTCTCTCTATATATATATATATATATATATATATATATATATATATATATATATGGAATTTGCTACATGAATGTGCGACCCTTTTTCTAGAAGGATAATTTCAGTAAACTCCAATAATTTCAATCACTCTGTGTAGTCTACGCCACTTAGTCTTGACCCGTTTCCTCTTCCTCCGCGACCTACCTGTATTGAGAAAAACTTTGATACAAATAGTTGTATCAAAGTTTTGATTCATCCACTGTATAACAAGTGGACCCACCTTAAAGTTTTTATATATACTAGTAATCACGTGCGTTGCACGTAATATAAATATATTTATGATATTGTTAAAAAAATATTTCAAATATATTTAAATTAAGATTTGTTAAACAATTTAAATATTTGTGATATTTTTTCTTTGAATTAATTTTTAAGTTTAGTTTTTAGACCGTTTTAAATTTGGTTTTAAATATATATATATTTGTGCAGAAGAGATGAAAGAAAGTAAGTTTTTTACCGTAATTTATTTTTAATAAAATATTGATGATATATATACGATTTAGACGATTCATTTTTGAACCATTTTCAAGTTGTATTATATATATATATATATATATATATATATATATATATATATATATATATATATATATACGTTTTACGAGAAGAAGAGAACTCATTTGTCATACAATAGCCATATCAAAACTTTGATACAAACATCTGTATTAAAGGTTTTTTTCAACATCTGTATTAAAGTTTTTTTTCACCTGTATTTGAGAGTCTAGTGGACAAATTATAGTTTGAGAAAGGAACACATGCAGAGGCTGCTTACAGATAAAAGATGGGTACAAACAAAATTACTTACTTCTGCGAAATAAAAAAAAACTCTACTCCAATTTATACTTCCCGAAACTGAGAAAATAATAAACTCTCTCTAGAGTGAGAGTGTTCCAATTTGCTCACTTCTAGCAATCTTAACACATTCCATGTGGCAGGTTAAGACGAACCCTAACTACCGTTGCTAGATACAGGACGCGACACAAGTTGTTCGATAAAAATCCAGACAGCTTCTTGTATAATATATACATCCTAGCATCCCTCGTGTAATTCTTGTTACAGTAGTGAGAATATTCTAATTAAGAAAAGATGGGGCCATGCTAATTATTAATTAGGAGATTAATTATGATTGGACTAGGGAACTAGGTATTAATTAAACGTCCCCCACAGCCCCGGCCTTTTCTGTTGGATTCCTTTGTGTATGCTGTTAAATAATCACAAACCAATCAGTCACAGACATTTTGCTACTGCAGCAACACTGGCAACACAATGTTTTGCTGCCCCTCATCCTATGTTTAGGCTTACTTGTTGGCACCTTAGATTTTATTTTTCCACGGACGTAAAAAACTAAAATCCACTCATATTTTCTTTCAATTTTTAATTTCAAATTGACTAAATATAAGTTGGTAAAAAAATCCAAACCTATTTCTCAAATCTCTAAGGTGATGTTTGGATGAAAGTTTTGTATTTCTAAGAATCCATTTTTTATTTCTTTTTAATGAAAAAGAATTCAACATTTTCATGCCAATGTTTGATTATGTTGGAAAATAAAATATAGTCCGAAAATTTTAATTTTTCAATTTTCGTATTTGTTTCAGACGAAAATAAAAATATTAATTTATCATTTTTTTATAAATATTCTTTCATTAATTTAATGATACTATTACATAAATTCAAGAGAAATTTTGACTTATTTTTCACTTTATTTATCCATATTCAGAGTGTACCTCAGATTTTTTTTCATAATGTACAAGATCCTCCACTTTTGACAAAATTCGTCCAGTAATGACCGTCAACTGCTTTGACCCAAAAATTTTGACGAAAATGCCCCTTCCTTTTGCCCCTTCCTCTTCCCTCTCACCCCTCTCCTCCTCCCACCGCGGTTAGCCAGCCGCCGCCGTCGTTCGCCCCGGCTCTCCCCCCCCTCCCCGCCATCGCCACTGCTCCCCCTCCCACCCCCGCCACAGCCCCCTCCCTTCCAGCTCTCGTAGCCCTCGCAACAACAGCAACAGACACTCTCCGCCGCTCGCCGGCAGCTGATGTTTCTGCTGCGGCTGCTACGGGTACTGCGGGGGTGGGGAGGTGGGGGCGGGGCGGAGAGGGAGGGGGGAGCGAGGGCGAGGAGGGGGGCTTGGGGAGGTGGCAGGGAGGGGGGGGAGCGGGATGCAGCGGCGGGGAGGGGGGTGGGGGCTGTGGCGGGGAGGGTGGCTGGGTGGGTAGGGGGGAGCGAGGGCCTACAGCAAGAAGGGAGAAAGAAGACGGAATATTTTCGTCCAAAAAAATGAGTCAAATGAGTTGACTGTTGGCCGAAGAGACGGTTTCCGTCAAAAGTTGAAGGTCATGTACATTATAGAAATAATGTAGGGTAGGGGTGAGCAAAAACCGGTTTAAAACCGAAAACCGGACCGAACCGAACCGAGTTAGCAATTCGGTTCGGGTCCAAAATATTTTGGGTCGGGTTTGGTTATCAAAAACCAAAAGTTCGGTTATCAGGTCGGTGTTCGGTTATTGGGTTTCGGTTTTGGTTTAAAACCGAAACCGATTTGCAATGTAAATTTACATCTATATTCTTAACCCTAAGCTAAGTATATATAATAACAAAACTCTCTCTCTCCTCTCATTCTCATAACCCTAACCTAAGTGACACTGACGAGTGCCGACCGCCGCTCTCTAATGTCTAAACCCCTCTGCCCTCTCTACCGGCTCTGAGACTCTGTCTCCTCTTCCGTCTTCACCGCATCCCCTCTCGGCCTCTGACTCTGAGACTCTGAGTCTCCTCTTCAGTCTTCTAGATCTGATTCCGCGACTCTCTCTAGTCTCTCCAACTCCATCTAACCTAGATCTGACACATCGGCTCTCTCGATCTTACCTAGATCTGTCCAGATCTAAGATCTAACCTAGATCTGGTAAGAAATTACCCTAATATCTCTTTTTTTTGCAAATATTTATTTATTTAATTTCATTTTTTTCTAGTTTTTTGTTATTTTCTTGTTTCATCTTTGGTGCAGGGCTTGATACGTCTCTAGATCTAAGATCTAACCTAGATCTGGTAAAAAATTACCCTGATCTAAGATCTAACCTAGATTTGGTGCAGGGCTTGGTACGTTTTAATTTTATTGTGCCATTGTGGTATACATATCTATATTATCTTGCTGTTAGACTGTTAGTTACTAGTGAGTACTAAGTATGCTTATGTTAATTGTAACCCTGTTACCAGCAGAAGCAGTAACTAACAGCAAGTCACTACTCATTCACTGTAAGTAACCCTGTTACCTTGCCCCTATTTGAAAAAAATGATTATGTCTAATTGATAGACTGTTAGTTACTAGTGAGTACTGAGTATGCTTATGTTAATTGTTTCTAGTGAGTAGTGAGTACTGAGTATGCTTATGTTAATTGTTTCTTGCCAAAAAAATGTCGAATTGATAATTGTTTCCTGCTTCTAGTGAGTAGTGAGTACTGAGTATGCTTACCATACCTACATTATCTTGCTGTTAGACTGTTAGTTATTAGTGAGTACTGAGTATGCTTATGTTAATTGTTTCTTGCCAAAAAAAATGCAGGTTTGCCAAAAAATTGATAATTTGCATTTTGGTACTTTGAACTTTGAAGAGTAAAGATTATATCTAATTGATAATTTTTGTACATATGTTATTTGTATTTTGGTACTTTGAAGAGTAACTCAGTAAAGATTATTTGCATTTTGGTACATCATTGAATATGCAGTCATGCAGGGTTGGTACACTTTGATTAGTTTTTATACATTTTGACCTAATATATGTATATCTGTGTTGCACTCTGTGAGTCTGTAATGGGACTATCTTTATCTGCACTATGATTCTGCTATTCTGGCACATTGATATTCGATTAGTGGCTAAGACACTGCATTTTGACCTGATATATTTATACACTGCAATACTGCATAGTGCATTCTGCAGTCTGCACTCTAATTCTGCACATTGATTAGTGAGTTAGTGACTGACACTTGTTTTTGGTACCTCATTGAATTTTTGGTACTTTGAACTTTAAAGAGAAATACATCTGTTATTTGCATTTTGGTACTTTGAACTTTGAAGAGTAAAGATTATGTCTAATTGATAATTTTTGTACATCTGTTATTTGTATTTTGGTACTTTGAAGAGTAAAGATTATTTGCATTTTGGTACATCATTGAATATGCAGTCATGCAGGGTTGATACACTTTGATTAGTTTTTATACATTTTGACCTAATATATGTATATTCTTCATATTTATTAGTTAGTCAGTGACTAAGACACTGTATTAGTGTATTTTGGTACATCATTGATTTTTTTATTCTGGCACATTGATTCTGCATTCTGTGAGTGTGTTGCATATTGATTTATTTTGATTAAGGCACTGCTTTTTCATACCTCATTGAATTTTTGGTACTTGCAACATTGATTAGTTTTTATACATTTTGACCTAATATATCTGTGTTGCACTCTGTGAGTATCTAATGGGACTATCTTTATCTGCACTATGATTAGTGAGTTAGTGACTTACACTGCATAGTGCATTGACATTCTGCATTTTGACTTAATATATTTTTACACTGCATAGTGCATTCTGCAGTATGCACTCTAATTCTTCACATTCATTAGTTAGTTAGTGACTAAGACACTGTATTTTGGTACATCATTGAATTTTTTATTCTGGCACATTAATTCTGCATTCTGTGTGTGTGTTGCACATTGATTTATTTTGACCTAATATATCTGTGTTGCACTCTATGAGTTTGTAATGGGACTATCCCTATCTGCACTCTGATTCTGCATTCTGCCCTGGCACATTGATCAGTTTTTATACATTTTGACCTAATATATCTGTGTTGCACTCTGTGAGTATCTAATGGGACTATCTTTATCTGCACTATGATTAGTGAGTTAGTGACTTACACTGCATAGTGCATTGACATTCTGCATTTTGACTTAATATATTTTTACACTGCATAGTGCATTCTGCAGTCTGCACTCTAATTCTTCACATTCATTAGTTAGTCAGTGACTAAGACACTGTATTTTGGTACATCAATGAATTTTTTTTATTCTAGCACATTGATTCTGCATAAAATGAAGCCATTGGCGAGGCATAAAATGCAGCCATTGGCGATAGACAATGGCGTGAAAAAAATGCAGCCATTTGGTAATTCTATGATGCTAGTTTATTTAGTCTTTTCTTGAGAAATTTACTAACATATTACATGATAAAGTGGCAATGATGATGATGGCTTGAGAATAGGAGAACTGATACTACATGGCATCAAACAATGATGCAAAAATGAGCCTTATCTGAGCCACAATTTGTCACGACCCGCACCCAGTTATTCGGGCACGAGTACGTGGGTACGTCCAGCCTACGCCGCAGTGTCGACGGTAGTACGCTGTCTGGGTCATTTTCTGGGATCACTAAATATCTATCTCATCCACAATAATAAACAGGCAAGAATAATCACAGGAATAAGAATGTTAAGATTTCATAATATTTAATCTGTGTCAACCAAATCCACAGTTAATACAAAGCCAGAAGATAAATCGGGGACAAACCCGAGTATTGTGCTGAAAGGGAAAAACTAGCTAACTGGCTACTACTCCTCAAAGGTAGTCTCCTGAGTGGGAACCGGCTTCTCAACTGTATCACCTGCTGCCTCATAGGGATCATAATAGGTGGGGGCAAAGTTCTCATTGTCACGACCCGCACCCGGAAGTTCGGGCACAAGTGCGTGGGTACGTCCAGCCTACGCCGCAGAGTCGGCGGTAGTACGCTGTCTAGGTTAATCCATCTAAACTAGTCTAACTCATTCACAATTAACATAGGCAAGATAATAATGAGAATAGAAACTTAAGATTTGCAACTGAAATAAATGTGACAACAAATTCAAATGTTTAGTACAGGAATTCCAAAATGAAATCGGGGACAAACCCGATTAAATAAGATAAGAAACAGAATAAAAGATAGCTACTACTAGCTACTCTGCAGCAGGGGTCTCCTGGGTGGGTTCTGGCTCCTCATAGGTATCATCTGTACCCTCATAAGGGCCATAATAAGTAGGGGCAAGATCCTCATCATCGCCTAAATCAACAGATCCAGTCAGGAAAGGAGCAAAGTACACAGTGCACAACAATGTTAAACTAAATATTTATGACAATTAAACATTGAATATCATGTTAAGGAAATTGCATAAAGGAATGTTAATATCTCAGAGTCAAAACTATCAACAGGAATATGAGAAAACAGAAGTAAACGAGCAGGAAAAGAAACTACACAGTCAGCAAGAATATAACATGACCAGAAGTTATCTGTATGAAACTTGTGTTTGTTTTTAGAATACTTAGTTGGCATGTAGGGGTTTATAAGGCTAATTCGGCCGTCATGGACGGCTATTAAACATGAATAATCGAGATCCGGCTGATGGACAGTCGTGTACCACCAGCTATTAAACACGGCAAGGGGAAGGGTAAACTACATGCCTTCTAGGTATTCTCCCACCCGACATGAAAAACAAGACATGAATTCCAATATTCAAGACATGAAATATAGTATTCTAACACTACGTGTAATCAGCAAGGGTACTAGTAGAGCAGGAAATTTAATTATCACAATATAAAGATTAACTTGAAGTGCAGGTACTTGCCTGTTGTTTGGATCTGGTTAATTTAGTTCTTGGGGAAAAAGTCCAGAGGTGAGTCCAAAAGCTGAAATAGACATTACCATCATGCTCAGAAGATATCAAATAGCTAGAAACGCCTGTCCTTGGGTCCAATTTGGAGACAAGGGCAAAAATGGCAGTTTCGGGTCAAAACGGGGTCCGCCGGTGGGCCCGTTTTGCACCGAAAAACGTGTCCAGGTCAAAAGTCTCTAAATTCACCAAACTTAGTGTCAACAGGTCAGGAATGCTGATACGAACCCAATGGAACTTCCAGATTTGGATTCCGATGAGCCGAACACAAAATCGTCCGTCGAGCGGGGCTTGTGGGGCCTACGACACGTGATTTCGTCAACGTTCTCAGAATCGAACCAAACTTGACCCACAGGACCAGCATATCGCTACGAGTCCGATGGCGTATGTTTCGTCTCGATCTGACGAGTGTGCACCAAGTTAGGGTGAATTGCAGAAAAGCCGGATACGGGGCGATGTCCGCGGATACGCGTTGATTTCGGTGTGCACGCACACCCGAATCAGCTTCCGCAAAATCTCACACATCCGTATCGACGGTGCGTACGTATCTGCGAAGACCGCACGCGACCAAGTTGTCCCGTTTGGCGGGACGTACTCGGTTCCGGGATGAAACAGGGTCTGGTTTTTCCTGTTTTTGGATCGCGGTGTGCGATCACCACAGGCCGCGATGTCCCGAACAGTTTGTCCGGACACCGAGAGGGTCATACAGGCTTCACAACGCAATTTACGGAATTGAAAAAGGAGCTACGAAGCGAAAGTTATGCGCACCTGAAGGGGACCCGAAACAGGGTCGAACCGTGTCCGACTCGTGTCGGACACGCGAAGGGAATTAGGGCTAGGGTTAGGGTTCAGGGGGGAATTCGGCCGTGGACGGCGGAGGGCGGCCGGAGAGACATCGGCGAGGGCGGGGGACGGTTCGCCGAGGGGCGGCGCGTCGTCCACGGGGGCGGCGGTGGCTCAGGGCGGCCGGCAGCGGCGGCTGCGGCTGCTGTTCGTGCTGCTGCTGCTGGAGTCGGGCGGGTGGCGCCGGAGGAGGAGCGGAGGTGAGGGGAGGGGGTGCTGGCGGAGCTAGGCAAGGCGGGGCTGGGCACGGCGGGGGTCGACGGCGGCGGTGAGCGGCGGAGCGGCGGTGGCGTTCTGGGGAGGGATGGCCGGAGTCGAGGGGTTTTGGGGGCTTTATATAGGGCGGAGGAGAGGGGCTGGTGGCCGAGGAAGGCGGAGGACGTGGCAGGCGAGCGGGGGCGGCCGGTGCGGGGAGGGCGCGGCGGAGGCGGCGCGCGACGCGGAGGCGTGGGGCTGGGTCGTGCGGTTGGCGGGTTGGGGGTTGCGGGCGGGTCGGGTTGGCTGACCCGACCCGACCCGATAGGGCGGGGGACTGGGCTGGGCTGGGCTTCGGCCCACTGGGCCGGGCCGGCCCAGAAACAAAAAAAAATAAATAAGTAAAATAATAAATAATAATAATAATAATAATAGTAAATTAAATAATTATTTAAAATTAGTTTTTAGGCTTTTAAAATAGGTCTGAGGCCTAGAAAAAATCCAAAAAAATTATCCTAAGTCCAATTTTTCATTTTACACACAAAAATATTATTTTCATGATATTTTAATATTATTTATTACCAATTAAAAATCATTTATTAATTGAAAAGCTTGATTTTAATTACAGAAAATTCTCAGAAAATTCCAGAAAATTGGGAAAAATCCAAGATTTAATAATTTGAAATTTTAGGGGGTTTACAACCTACCCAACTTACAAAAATTTCGTCCTCGAAATTTAAGAATAACAAGGCACGAAAAGAAAGGCCGAAAAATAAAATAAAATATACCTCAGGTTTCAAAAAGATAGGGATATCGCTCTCTAATCTCGTCTTCTCGCTCCCAGGTGGATTCGCCGGGAGAATGATGCTTCCAAGCTACGCGAACCAGGGAGATAACCTGGTTCCGTAGGACTTTCTCCGAGCGATCCAGTATCTCCACGGGTTGCTCTTGGTAAGTCAAACTTGGGCCTACTTCGAGCTCTGAGTGATCCAAAATGTGGCTGGGGTCTGACACATACTTCCTCAGCTGCGACACGTGGAAGACGTTATGGACTCCTTCCAGAGAGGGTGGCAATGCCAGACGGTATGCCACTTCTCCGATTTTCTCCTGAATGCCAAAAGGTCCAATGAATCTTGGGCTGTGTTTTCCACTCCTTCCGAACCTAATGGTGCCACGTGTCGGGGAAATCTTTAAGAACACCAGCTCTCCAACCTTTAATAAAGTCATAATCAAGCCTTAGTTCCATAAGCAAAATATTTAATTTGACTTGAATTTCATAAATTTAATTACCTCAAATTCCAAGGGCCTTCGGTGGCTATTTGCCCAATGTCGTTGCCTGTCTTGAGCCACTCGAAGTCTCTCCCGTATCTGTTTTACCTTCTCAGCTGAATCGATCACCATCTCTGGTCCCAGCAAGGCTCTTTCTCCAACGTCGTCCCATGATAGCGGGGTACGACATCTTCGTCCATACAGAGCTTCAAATGGAGTCATCTCGATACTGGCTTGGTAGCTGTTATTATAAGAGAACTCCACCAGGTGTAGATAGTCTTCCCAGGATCCTCCAAAATCCAGAACACATGTACGGAGCATATCTTCAAGGGTCTGGATTGTACGTTCCGATTGCCCATCGGTTTGGGGATGATAAGCTGTGCTGAATTTGAGTTGCGTCCCCAAGCTGGCTTGTAAGCTCTTCCAGAAGTGAGAGGTGAATCTTGAATCTCGGTCGGAGACAATACTTACTGGAACTCCATGCATCCTAACAATATGTCTGATATATAACTCTGCCAGCTTCTCTGTAGATAGCCCTACTTTGAAAGGTAGAAAATGTGCAGACTTGGTCAGTCTATCTACTATCACCCAGATTGCATCCTTACCACTAGGTGTCCTTGGAAGTCCGAAAACAAAATCCATTGTGATATGTTCCCACT
This sequence comes from Iris macrosiphon, assembly GCA_036927795.1. Taxonomy (NCBI): domain Eukaryota; kingdom Viridiplantae; phylum Streptophyta; class Magnoliopsida; order Asparagales; family Iridaceae; genus Iris; species Iris macrosiphon. The sequence continues at coordinate 86,676,283 of JAYESA010000017.1, read as the reverse complement.
TCCACTCCGGAATGGGTAGGGGTTGAAGCAATCCTCCAGATCTTTGTCTTTCTGTCTTGACTTGCTGGCACACTAAACAATGAGATACGAACCTGGCTACTTCTCTTTTCATGCCATGCCACCAAACATGCGTTCTCAGGTCCTTGTACATCTTGTTGGCTCCTGGATGTATAGAGTATTGCGATCTGTGCGCCTCTTGTATGATTTCTTCTCTTATGTCTCCTTGAGGTACACATAATCTATCGCCAAGCCTCAGTGATCCATCTTCATGAATTCTGAATTCTTCTACTAGTCCAGCTTGCACTTGACCTCGAAGGCTTCGCAGGCCTTCGTCCTGAAACTGAGTCTCCTTGATCTTGTCCATTAAAGTAGACTGAATCTGCAGGTTCATTATTTGACCTTCTTTTCCTGGGATAATTACTTCAATACCTAAACTTTCCAAGTCCTCCAGCAGGTGTCTGTCCATAGTCAAGTACATCGCCATAGGATACCTGCTTAGAGCATCAGCAACTACATTTGCCTTCCCAGGGTGATATTGAAGAGTGATATCAAGGTCTTTCATTAGTTCCAGCCACCTTCTTTGCCTCATGTTTAGCTCTTTCTGGATGAAGATATATTTTAAACTTTTATGGTCTGTAAATATTTTCACCTTTTCTCCATAAAGATAATGTTTCCATAGTTTAAGAGCAAAAATGACAGCTGCCAATTCTAAATCATGGGTTGGATAATTCTTTTCATGTGGTCGAAGCTGTCTAGAGGCATATGCTATTACTTTCTTATTCTGCTCCAATACACAACCTAGACCTTTTCCAGAGGCATCACTATAAATAGCGAAACCTCCGGTTCCAGAAGGTAAGGTCAGAATAGGGGCAGTAGTCAGCCTTTTCTTCAATTCCTCAAAAGCATGCTGGCATTCATCAGTCCAGGTGAACTCTTCATCCTTCCTTGTTAACTTTGTCATGGGTTCAGCAATCCTAGCAAAGTCCTTCACAAACTTCCGATAGTAGCCAGCTAGTCCCAGGAAGCTTCTAATCTCTGCTACAGAGTCTGGAGTGGGCCAGGATTCTACTGCCGCTATCTTCTTAGGATCTACTGCTATTCCATCCCCAGTCACAACATGTCCCAAGAATTCTACTTTGTCTAGGAAGAAAGCACATTTGGATAATTTTCCATAAAGTTTTTCCTTCCTCAAAGTCTCCAATGCTAACCTCAAATGTTCTTCATGTTCTTCGGGGGTCTTGGAGTAGATCAAAATATCATCAATGAAGACTACTACAAATTTGTCTAGGTATGGCTGGAAAACTCTGTTCATTAAGTTCATAAAAACTGCTGGAGCATTCGTCAACCCGAACGGCATCACTAAGAATTCGTAATGTCCGTTCCGGGTATTGAAAGCAGTTTTAGGATGTCTTCTTTCCTTACCCTTACTTGGTGGTAACCAGACCTTAAATCAATCTTGGAAAAGACCCGAGCTCCACTCAACTGATCAAATAAGTCATCTATCCTGGGCAGGGGATACTTATTCTTAATTGTCAAGGCATTCAAGGCCCTATAGTCAATACATATTCGGGATGTTCCGTCCTTCTTGGGCACAAATAATACTGGAGCTCCCCAGGGTGAGACACTAGACCTAATGAAGCATTTGTCTTCTAGTTCTTTGATTTGCTCATTTAGTTCTATTATCTCCTTCTTGTTGATTCTGTAGGGATTTTGAGATACTGGTGCTGCTCCTGGCACTAGGTCAATAGAGAATTCAACTTCTCGGTCTGGGGGTAGGCCTGGGAGATCTTCAGGAAAGACATCAAGGTATTCAGAGATGATAGGTAGTGGCACTTCTTCTGTTACTAGGGCTCCACAAATTATGTTATTACCCATTTCTCTAGAACCTCTAGCAAATTCAAATTCTGGCTTGCCAGGGGGCCTGAAGATTATACTGCCTCTGTGACAGTCTATTGTGGCATGATGTTGACTCAACCAATCCATACCCAGTATAATATCAAAACTGGGCACTGGCATTACAAGTAGCCTAGCATACAGTTCTCTTCCACATAATATAATAGGACAATTGTTACAGGCATCACTAACCGGAATGATTCCTCCACCGGTAATGATCTTATAACAATTCCTAAGGGGTTTAGTGATTAAGTTATGCTTCATAAGGAAATCTACTGACATGAATGAATGAGAAGCTCCAGAGTCGAATAAAGTAATAGCTGGTATTGAATTTATAAGCACAGAACCTGTGATCACGTCTGCTGTGGCTTCTGCTTCTTCCAGAGTCATTGCATAAGCACGGCCTTGCTGCGGTGCACCCCTCTATTGCTGCTGTTGGTGCTGAGCAAAGCGTTGTTGTTGAGTTGGAAGCGGGGGTCCCCTCTGTTGTGCTGCTGGGGGCCTGGCCTGGACTGGAGCCTTTGGTGCAGCGGGGCGTCCTTGAGCAGCAGGACAGTCCCTCAATTGATGTGCTGGGGAGCCACAATAGAGACAGGCACCTAGCCTCTTTCTACAGTCTTGCCAAGTGTGGCCTGGTTTTTGGCAATAGTTGCAAGGGGGAGCTCGCTGGTTCTGTCCCTGAGCCTGGTGTTGGGGTGCTGGAGCTCGAGGGAGAGGACGCTGAGTTTGCTGCGGGGCCCTCTGTTGTTGTTGTTGTTGCTGTTGTTGAAAAGGGCGTTTGTTGGGTCCTGCATTTCCGGTATCTCTTTCTCGCTTCAGTTTGTGCCCCATATCTCTCTCTACGCCTTGTGTCACACTCAGGATTTCTTCATAGGTACGAGCTCGGCTGGTGGTGACAGCAAGGCGAATATCCGGAGACAGCCCCTTCTTGAATCTACGGGCTCTGTCCTCCGGGGTACGAACCATGTACTCCGCAAAGTGGCTTAACCTGCTAAATTCAGCAGTATATTCATCAACAAACAGATTACCTTGTTCCAGTCTCTCGAATTGGCTTTCGAGAGCTTCCCGAGCCACTTCGGGGTAGAATTTCTCCTTGAAGTCTTCCCAGGTGATGCCAGGAGCAGATAGTTGGGGTTCGTCTCTGAACCAGGTTCGAGCAATGTCGAACAGTTGCAGGCTTGCGGACTCCACTTTGAGGTCATCAGGGACCCAGGCAGTCTTCAGGAGTCTCTCGACATTCTCTATCCATTCATCGGCATAGAGAATGCCCTCAGTTCCGTAAAATTCCAGGGGTCTTAGATTCTTGAAGTCTTTGGCACTCCCTGGCCTATTGAGTGACGACTCCTGGGGCTTAAGAGCTTCTGAGAGGCTGGTCCGCAGAAGTGCCGTCTGTTCTTTCTGGGATTCCACCAATCCCTGGAACACTCCTAGCAGCTGTGCCCCATCTAGGGTAACTGCCGGAACAGATGGAGGCGGCGGGAGTGCAAGAGTCTCGGGCACATTCTGCTCAGCTGGTTCTGATGTGCCTCCTACTGTGTTCCTGGTCTGGACCATTCTGAAAGATTAAGGGATAGGAAGATCAGAATAGAATACTTGGAAATCAAAGGCGATAGGAAAATTGAGCAGCAATGATACCAAGAATTGAAATAAGGACGCTATACTGTGAATGAGCTTTTCCTAGAATTCTCAATTTTATTCCATACCATGTCCTAGGGTATTACACTATTTTAGGATAGGACCTGCATGGGCCACCATAAAAACGTATCACGACCCGCACCCGAAAGTTCGGGCACAAGTGCGTGGGTACGTCCAGCCTACGCCGCAGAGTCGGCGGTAGTACGCTGTCTAGGTTAATCCATCTAAACTAGTCTAACTCATTCACAATTAACATAGGCAAGATAATAATGAGAATAGAAACTTAAGATTTGCAACTGAAATAAATGTGACAACAAATTCAAATGTTTAGTACAGGAATTCCAAAATGAAATCGGGGACAAACCCGATTAAATAAGATAAGAAACAGAATAAAAGATAGCTACTACTAGCTACTCTGCAGCAGGGGTCTCCTGGGTGGGTTCTGGCTCCTCATAGGTATCATCTGTACCCTCATAAGGGCCATAATAAGTAGGGGCAAGATCCTCATCATCGCCTAAATCAACAGATCCAGTCAGGAAAGGAGCAAAGTACACAGTGCACAACAATGTTAAACTAAATATTTATGACAATTAAACATTGAATATCATGTTAAGGAAATTGCATAAAGGAATGTTAATATCTCAGAGTCAAAACTATAAACAGGAATATGAGAAAATAGAAGTAAACGAGCAGAAAAAGAAACTACACAGTCAGCAAGAATATAACATGACCAGAAGTTATCTGTATGAAACTTGTGTTTGTTTTTAGAATACTTAGTTGGCATGTAGGGGTTTATAAGGCTAATCCGGCCGTCATGGACGGCTATTAAACACGAATAATCGAGATCCGGCTGATGGACAGTCGTGTACCACCAGCTATTAAACACGGCAAGGGGAAGGGTAAACTACATGCCTTCTAGGTATTCTCCCACCCGACATGAAAAACAAGACATGAATTCCAATATTCAAGACATGAAATATAGTATTCTAACACTACGTGTAATCAGCAAGGGTACTAGTAGAGCAGGAAATTTAATTATCACAATATAAAGATTAACTTGAAGTGCAGGTACTTGCCTGTTGTTTGGATCTGGTTAATTTAGTTCTTGGGGAAAAAGTCCAGAGGTGAGTCCAAAAGCTGAAATAAACATTACCATCATGCTCAGAAGATGTCAAATAGCTAGAAACGCCTGTCCTTGGGTCCAATTTGGAGACAAGGGCAAAAACGGCAGTTTCGGGTCAAAACGGGGTCCGCCGGTGGGCCCGCTTTGCACCGAAAAACGTGTCCGGGTCAAAAGTCTCAAAATTCACCAAACTTAGTGTCAACAGGTCAGGAACGCTGATACGAACCCAACGGAACTTCCAGATTTGGATTCCGATGAGCCGAACACAAAATCGCCCGTCGAGCGGGGCCTGTGGGGCCCACGACACGCGATTTCGTCAACGTTCTCAGAATCGAACCAAACTTGACCCACAGGACCAGCGTATCGCTACGAGTCCGATGGCACAAGTTTTGTCTCGATCTGACGAGTGTGCACGAAGTTAGGGTGAATTGCAGAAAAGCCGGATACGGGGCGATGTCCGCGGATACGCGTTGATTCCGGTGTGCACGCACACCCGAATCAGCTTCCGCGAAATCTCACACGTCCGTATCGACGGTGCGTACGTATCTGCGAAGACCGCACGCGACCAAGTCGTCCCGTTTGGCGGGACGTACTCGGTTCCGGGGTGAAACAGGGTCTGGTTTTTTCTGTTTTTGGATCGCGGTGTGCGATCACCACATGCCGCGATATCACGAACAGTTTGTCCGGACACCGAGAGGGTCATACAGGCTTCACAACGCAATTTACGGAATTGAAAAAGGATCTACGAGGCGAAAGTTATGCGCACCTGAAGGGGACCCGAAACAGGGTCGAACCGTGTCCGACTCGTGTCGGACACGCGAAGGGAATTAGGGCTAGGGTTAGGGTTCAGGGGGGAATTCGGCCGTGGACGGCGGAGGGCGTCCGGAGAGACGTCGGCGAGGGCGGGGGACGGTTCGCCGAGGGGCGGCGCGTCGTCCACGGGGGCGGCGGTGGCTCAGGGCGGCCCGCAGCGGCGGCTGCGGCTGCTGTTCGTGCTGCTGCTGCTGGAGTCGGGCGGGTGGCGCCGGAGGAGGAGCGGAGGTGAGGGGAGGGGGTGCTGGCGGAGCTAGGCGAGGCGGGGCTAGGCACGGCGGGGGTCGACGGCGGCGGTGAGCGGCGGAGCGACGGTGGCGTTCTGGGGAGGGATGGCCGGAGTCGAGGGGTTTTGGGGGCTTTATATAGGGCGGAGGAGAGGGGCTGGTGGCTGAGGAAGGCGGAGGACGTGGCGGGCGAGCGGGGGCGGCCGGTGCGGGGAGGGCGCGGCGGAGGCGGCGCGCGACGCGGAGGCGTGGGGCTGGGTCGTGCGGTTGGCGGGTTGGGGGTTGCGGGCGGGTCGGGTTGGCTGACCCGACCCGACCCGATAGGGCGGGGGACTGGGCTGGGCTGGGCTTCGGCCCACTGGGCCGGGCCGGCCCAGAAACAAAAATAAATAAATAAGTAAAATAATAAATAATAATAATAATAATAGTAAATTAAATAATTATTTAAAATTAGTTTTTAGGCTTTTAAAATAGGTCTGAGGCCCAGAAAAAATCCAGAAAAATTACCCTAAGTCCAATTTTTCATTTTACACCCAAAAATATTATTTTCATGATATTTTAATATTATTTATTGCCAATTAAAAATCATTTATTAATTGAAAAGCTTGATTTTAATTACAGAAAATTCCCAGAAAATTCCAGAAAATTGGGAAAAATCCAAGATTTAATAATTTGAAAATTTAGGGGGTTTACACTCATCATCGCCTAAACAACGGATCCAGTCAGGAAAGGAGCAAAGTACACAATGCACAACAAGATTAAACTAAATATTTATGACAGGTAGAAAATAACTGACTAAGCATCATGTTGAGAATATGCATAAGTAAGTAGTGAAATGAACTGAGAATTAATGCTATAAGTAAAACATGGTTAATTGCTATAAGCCAGGAATATGAGTAAAACAGGAATGAATGTGACAGGATCTGTAACTGTAACAAGACAACAAGAACTGCAACACGACAAGAACTATGTGTGTGAACTTGTGTATTTAGAATACATAGTTGGCATGTAGGGGTTTATAAGGCTAATCCGGCCGTCGTAGACGGCTATTAAACAGGAATAATCGAGATCCGGCTGAGGGTACAGTCGCGTACCAACAGCTATTAGACAGGAACAGGGGAAAGGGTAAACTACATGCCTCCTAGTATTCTTCCACCCGACACGAAAAGCAAGACATAAAATCCAGTATTCAAGACATCAAATCTAGTGTTCTAACTCTACGTGTAATTATCAATGGTACTAATAAAGCAGGGAAATTATTTATCACAATATAAAGATTAAACTTGAAGTGCAGGTACTTGCCTGTTGTTTGGATCCAAATACAGTTTTGTGTCTCGGAGAAAATTCCAGAAATGTGTCCAGATGCTGAAATAAATATTTCCATCATGCTCAGAAGATATCAAATAGCTAGAAATGCCTGTCCTTGAGTCCAATTTGGAGACAAGGGAAAAAACGACAATTTCGGGCCAAAACGGGGTCCGCATGTGGGCCCGCTTTGCACCGAAAAATGTGTCAGGGTCAAAGGTCTCCAAATTCACTAAACTTAGTGTCAACAGGTCAGGAACGATGATACGAACCCAACGAAACTTGTAGAATTGGATTCCGATGTGCCGATCACAAAATCGCCCGTCGAGCGGGACCTATGGGGTCCACGACACGCGATTTCGTCAACGTTCTCAGAATCGAACCAAACTTGACCCACAGGACCAGCGTATCGCTACGAGTCCGATGGCGTAAGTTTCGTTTCGATCCGACGTGTGTGCACGAAGTTAGGGTGAATTGCAGGAAAATCGGATACGGGACGATGTCCGCGGATACGCGTTGATTCCGGTGTGCACGCACACCCGAATCAGCCTCCGCGAAATCTCACACGTCCGTATCGACGGCGCGCACGTATCTGTGAAGATCGTACGCGACCAAGTCATCCCGTTTGGCGGGGCAAAACAGGGTCTGATTTTTTCTGTTTTTGGATCGCGGTGTGCGATCACCACAGGACGCGATGCCCCGAACGGTTTGTCCGGGCACCGAGAGGGTCATACAGGCTTCACAACACAATTTACGGAATTGAAAATGGGGCAGCGAGGAGAAAGATATGAGTACCTGAACATGGCTCTGAAACCCGAAAAATTCTCGTGTCCGTGTCGTGTCCGACACGTGTCGGCACGATCCAGAATTAGGGTTTGGGTTTGGGTTTTGGGCGGCGGAGCTCCGGCGGACGGCACGGCGGTGGGGAGGTCGTCCGGGCTAGGGTGGCTCGGGGTCGGGGTACTGGACGCGGGGCGGCGTCGCCGGGGGCGGCGGAGCGGGGTGGCGGAGCCGCTGCTGTCGGCTGCCATTGCTACTCGACGCCGGAGGGGAGGAAAAAGGAGGAGGAGAAGGAACGGTGCGGCGAGGCGAGGGCGGAGATGGCGGTGGCGAGGGCCGGAGGGGAGCTGCGGTGGTGGGGCGAGTCCGGGCGGTGGCGGAGTGGGTGAGGGAGTCGAGGGGGCGGCCGGGTTAGGTTTAAATAGGAGGAGAGAGGGGGAAGGTGGCCGGAAATGGCGGGGAGGAGGTCGTCGTGGCCGGGGTTGCGTGGGGCGAGCCGGCCGGAGCGGCGGGGGGCGCGGATCCGGCGGAGGAAGCGGTCAGCGGCGGAGGAGGGGGAGAACGGGTCAGGGGAGGGGGTGATGGGTTAGCGGGTCGGGTGCGGGTGGACCCGACCCGCTAGGCGGTCGTGGGCTGGGCCCTAATGGGCCGGGTTGGGCTGGGTTCGCGGGCCGAAACAATTAATAATAATAATAATAATAATAATAATAATAATTTAATCAGTTAATTAAATAAATAATTAATTAATTAGTTTTTAGGAGATTAAAAATAGGTCCGGGGTCCAATAAATTCCAAAAAAATTATCCTAAGTCCAGTTTTCTATTTTACACCCAAAAATATTATTTCCATGATATTTTAATATTATTTATCATCAAATAAAAATCATTTAATAATTAAAAACCCTGATTTTAATTACAGAAAATTCCCAGAAAATTCCAGAAAAATTGCGAAAAATCCCAATTTAAAATTCTTGTAAAATCTGGGGGTTTACAATCTACCCAACTTATAAAAATTTCGTCCTCAAAATTTAAAATTAAGCCATAATCCTTCACGTATCTCAATCGCAATCTCCTTGCGAAAATTTAAATCCTAATCATGTCCACTGCAACCACTTCATGATTAAGGTGACTACTGTTCCAATCAGAAATTCAATTTATGGTTATTACTTTTTACTTCCTCAAATTATCCACAGGCAGGTTTTAGATTAAGTCCATATAGCATTTTCAAGATTTGCACATGACTTTGCCTCACGATTTTAATTATCATAATTTCCTCTAGAAGTGATTCGAGTTCAACAATATTCCCATTCAAGATGGTATGCTTCAAATTTTTAAATTTCATTCATCTCCTCAATAATCCAACTAGGTAGTCCAACCACCAGTTCATAATTTGTAATTCAAATTATCAAATTGAAAAAAAATGTAGTCCACCCATGTTCAAGTCTGAAATTCTATAGTTTTATCTTCCAAATTCAAATTGATGATTTTACCTTCATTATTCAAAATTTAAATCATGTAACTAAGGTACAACTATTGGGTCCTCGATATCAATTCATTAATCATTTTAGTCACTCCTCTAAATTTTCAAAATTATAATGGCTTGCTTCTTCCAATCTAACCTTACTCGGTCACGATCTAAAAGACATTCCTCCCGAGTTGACGAATGCGTTGCTACCCAACTTAGAGTTTACCCATTCATCACAAAAGACTATATACCTTAAGAAAATATTCCTTAATATGTTTACCTATGTCATTCAATTCTCGAGACTTCAACGTCGATCATATCACATATGATATGTCCTCCATTACGAAAGTTTAATCCTCAAGTATGTGATCGGCCTCTGTGGCATATCCAGTACTATCTTTGTACTAACTTATACCAGGCACGAGGTTTCGTCTTTCCGAAATAAGGGAAGACGAAGATCAATAATAAAGAGTTCAAGGGTGGGGTGATAGAAAAGAAATATCGGGGTCAAGGCGTTTTAAAGTATTCAGGTGAGAATTATCAAGCGATTGTGGATTGAATCCTATCTCGGTAATTCCTATTCACATGCTCGTATTAATTCAGTTATGCTCAGACATGTCTAGGGCAGGTATACTAGTCAACTGTATATCTCAATCCACGCAAAGTAGTGCGAAGGGCGAACCAAATGCACTAAGGTTGATCAGACCGTAATACATTGATTCTGAGTAGACAATTGTATTAGTGTGTCGACCCACTAATACATATGTCATGAACAAGCTTGATAAAAGGATAAGCTTGCAAAACTAGGCTATAAAATAGCAGCATAAGTCAAGTACAGCAAAATGAAGTGCGCTAGATGGTGATGAAAGAAGATACAATTTATTTAAGTTCACAAAACAACCTACAATAAGCACAATAACAAAAGACTCTAAAATATCCATAGTTATCAAATTTAAAAAAAAACATACCAGGTTATTAGCAAGTTTCAAAATTACTAGGTTGGGGCTGAGGTCACGAACCAATAGGCACGAGTTAAACAAAACTAGAAACGGCAGCAAAAATCACTTACGCGCATTAATTGCTCCAAGAGTCTGCGCGTTCTCCACGGTCATGCTGGTAGAGCATCTCGTGGTGATCTTGTAGGAACATCGTCGCTTGCTGGTAGATCTTTTACTCTGCATCCAAAAATAAACGATAAAGGCGCACAGGAACCAAGGCAGGATGCAAGTCAATAAAATGATTCGAAGCCGATATGAATATCAAGAACGATTCAATTAAGTGGATGAGCTTTTCCTAAAATCCTCAATCTTATTGCAGGCCTGTTCGATCCCTAAGTTGAAACCGAACAATTTAGTCGTTGACCTGCATGGGCCACCACAAAAACATGTCACGACCCGCACCCGATTATTCGGGCACGAGTACGTGGGTACGTCCAGCCTACGCCGCAGTGTCGGCGGTAGTACGCTGTCTGGGTCATTTTCTGGGATCACTAAATATCTATCTCATCCACAATAATAAACAGGCAAGAATAATCACAGGAATAAGAATGTTAAGATTTCATAATATTTAATCTGTGTCAACCAAATCCACAGTTAATACAAAGCCAGAAGATAAATCGGGGACAAACCCGAGTATTGTGCTGAAAGGGAAAAACTAGCTAACTGGCTACTACTCCTCAAAGGTAGTCTCCTGAGTGGGAACCGGCTTCTCAACTGTATCACCTGCTGCCTCATAGGGATCATAATAGGTGGGGGCAAAGTTCTCATCATCGCCTAAACAACGGATCCAGTCAGGAAAGGAGCAAAGTACACAATGCACAACAAGATTAAACTAAATATTTATGACAGATAGAAAATAACTGACTAAGCATCATGTTGAGAATATGCATAAGTAAGTAGTGAAATGAACTGAGAATTAATGCTATAAGTAAAACATGGTTAATTTCTATAAGCCAGGAATATGAGTAAAACAGGAATGAATGTGACAGGATCTGTAACTGTAACAAGACAACAAGAACTGCAACACGACAAGAACTATGTGTGTGAACTTGTGTATTTAGAATACATAGTTGGCATGTAGGGGTTTATAAGGCTAATCCGGCCGTCGTAGACGGCTATTAAACAGGAATAATCGAGATCCGGCTGAGGGTACAGTCGCGTACCAACAGCTATTAGACAGGAACAGGAGGAAGGGTAAACTACATGCCTCCTAGTATTCTCCCACCCGACACGAAAAGCAAGACATGAAATCCAGTATTCAAGACATGAAATCCAGTGTTCTAACTCTACGTGTAATCATCAATGGTACTAATAAAATAGGAAAATTATTTATCACAATATAAAGATTAAACTTGAAGTGCAGGTACTTGCCTGTTGTTTGGATCCAAATAAAGTTTTGTGTCTCGGGGAAAATTCCAGAAATGTGTCCAGATGCTGAAATAAATATTTCCATCATGCTCAGAAGATATCAAATAGCTAGAAATGCCTGTCCTTGAGTCCAATTTGGAGACAAGGGCAAAAACGGCAATTTTGGGCCAAAACGGGGTCCGCATGTGGGCCCGCTTTGCACCGAAAAACGTGTCAGGGTCAAAGGTCTCCAAATTCACCAAACTTAGTGTCAACAGGTCAGGAACGATGATACGAACCCAACGGAACTTCCAGAATTGGATTCCGATGTGCCGATCACAAAATCGCCCGTCGAGCGGGACCTGTGGGGTCCACGACACGCAATTTCGTCAACGTTCTCAGAATCGAACCAAACTTGACCCACAGGACCAGCGTATCGCTACGAGTCCGATGGCGCAAGTTTCGTTTCGATCCGACGTGTGTGCACGAAGTTAGGGTAAATTGCAGGAAAGTCAGATACGGGGCGATGTCCGCGGATACGCGTTGATTCCGGTGTGCACGCACACCCGAATCAGCCTCCGCGAAATCTCACACGTCCGTATCGACGGCGCGCACGTATCTGTGAAGACCGCACGCGACCAAGTCGTCCCGTTTGGCGGGGCGTACTAAGTTCCGGGGCAAAACAGAGTCTAATTTTTCCTGTTTTTGGATCGCGGTGTGCGATCACCACAGGACGCGATGCCCCGAACGGTTTGTCCGGGCACCGAGAGGGTCATACAGGCTTCACAACGTAATTTACGGAATTGAAAACGGGGCAGCGAGGAGAAAGATATGAGTACCTGAACAGGGCTCTGAAACCCGAAAAATTCTCGTGTCCGTGTCGTGTCCGACACGTGTCGGCACGATCCAGAATTAGGGTTAGGGTTTGGGTTTTGGGCGGCGGAGCTCCGACGGACAGCACGACGGTGGGGAGGTCGTCCGGGCTAGGGTGGCTCGGGGTCGGGGTACTGGACGCGGGGCGGCGTCGCCGGGGGCGGCGGAGCGGGGTGGCGGAGCCGCTGCTGTCGGCTGCCATTGCTACTCGACGCCGGAGGGGAGGAGAAAGGCGGAGGAGAGGGAATGGTGCGGCGAGGCGAGGGCGGAGCTGGCGGTGGCGAGGGCCGGAGGGGAGCTGCGGTGGTGGGACGAGTCCGGGCGGTGGCGGAGTGGGTGAGGGAGTCGAGGGGGCGGCCGGGTTAGGTTTAAATAGGAGGAGAGAGGGGGAAGGTGGCCGGAAATGGCGGGGAGGAGGTCGTCGTGGCCGGGGCTGCGTGGGACGAGCCGGCCGGAGTGGCGGGCGGCGCGGATCCGGTGGAGGAAGCGGTCAGCGGCGGAGGAGGGGGAGAACGAGTCAGGGGAGGGGGTGATGGGTTAGCGGGTGCGGGTCGGGTGCGGGTGGACCCGACCCGACCCGCTAGGCGGTCGTGGGCTGGGCCCTAATGGGCCGGGTTGGGCTGGGTTCGCGGACCGAAACAATTAATAATAATAATAATAATAATAATAATAATAATAATAATAATAATAATTTAATCAGTTAATTAAATAAATAATTAATTAATTAGTTTTTAGGAGATTAAAAATAGGTCCGGGGTCCAATAAATTTCAGAAAAATTATCCTAAGTCCAGTTTTCCATTTTACACCCAAAAATATTATTTTTATGATATTTTAATATTATTTATCATCAAATAAAAATTATTTAATAATTAAAAACCCTGATTTTAATTACAGAAAATTCCCAGAAAATTCCAGAAAAATTGCAAAAAATCTCAATTTAAAATTCTTGTAAAATCTGGGTTTTACACAATTTAGTTTTTTTTCCTTCTTTTTATTGTGTTGTCCAGGATAATCTAGGACTTGATGATGATGACTTGTTTATGAAGAGAACTATGCATTTGAACGGTTGAACCTGGGAACTCTTGTTACTAGCAACTGGCAAGGTAGTTATAAACTTATAAATACACTTTCTAAATACAGTTTGATATCTGTAGGCTGCATATATGTTTGGTATCTTTATTTCATTGTGTTGTTCTTCAGGGGAAGATATTTTTCTTCTATTAATTTTATACTATAATGAAATATTCTTCTTCTATTAATTTCATCTGAGCCATCTGAGGCCTGAGCCAGCATCATACTATAATGAAAAATTATTCTTCTATTAATTTCATTGTGTTGTTCTTCAGGGGAATATATGGGATTCAGTGAGATAAGCACCAGTTTGAAATTGGAGGGCTTAGGAATTATATCTCAGCTGCATTAAATTGTAAAATTATGTAATTCCAGAACACATGTTTCATTATTGTAATTTTTTTTATCTAAACTGGAAACAATATTTCATTTGTTAGTGTGTACATTTTGTTTAGTGTGTACTTTTTAATTTTTTTTTGTACAATATCAAAACTGGCACTGTGTGTGACTGTGTAGTCTAGTGTGTACATTTTGTTTTGTTAGTATTTTTTGCTTCAATTTTTTTTTTAATTGAAATTTGGTTCGTATATTTGATTGCCCAGGTTGGATTTGAAGTTATTTGTTGTAAAATGGGCCAAACAACAATAAATTGGATGGGCCAAGGAGAACTTTATTAGTTGGGCCGTTCAATTAGTCTATTTTGTTCGTTGTAAAATGAAGCGTCCCGGCCCATTACACAAATGCCCATAAACCGAAAAATTTAACTAACCGAACCGAAATTTTTCGGTTCGGTTTATTTCGGTTTTGAAATATTACGTTTCGGTTCTTCAATAGGTCAGTTCGGTTTATGTTCCGTTTTTAATAATGCGGTCCTATTTGAACCGAACCGAACCGAACCGTTGCTCACCCATAATGTAGGGTGCACCCTGAATATGGATAAATAAAGTAAGGATAAGTCAAAAAATTTCTAAATTTAATTTGTGCCATTAAGAGTTTTACCATCCAAGTTTTTATAATTATTGTACCCAGGGGCGGAGGTACATGGCTGCTGCACTGGGCTGTAGCCCAGTGCAAAAAAAAAAAAGTAATTTTTTTTTCCCAATGTTTTCTGGGCCTATAGTTCAGCCCAGTGGCCCCAGTCCACTAGTGGCCTGTGATAATGAAAAAAAGGAAAGAAAATGAGACAGCAGCAGCAGCAGTCGAGAAAGGAAAGGAAAGGAAAGGAAAGGAAAGAAAGAGCAGCAGACTGCAGACATCAGTCGCCGCTCTCTCTCGGCACTCGGCAAAGGAAAGGAAAGGAAAGGAAAGGAAAGAAAGAGCAGCAGAGAGCCCAGTCCACGACGGCCGACGGGCCGACGGCAACGTCCTCTCTCTCTCGGCACTCGGCACAGGCCGCACAGCTCGGCTCGGCTCGGCCGCTCGGCTTTGGTAAAACCCTAACCCCAAATTTCAAATTAAAATAACCATCTCCTCCTTGGCTCCTTGGTCCTTGCCCCTTGGAACTTCAAATTAAAATTTTGTAAAACCCAAACCCCCAATTTTTGGTGTTTGGTTTCATGTTTTCATCTTAATTCACTATAGGTTTTTCAGTTTTTGGAATATAATGGAAAATAAAGGAAATAAGAGAAAGAAAACCCTTTTTTCATTCTTTAAACCAAGGGGTGAAACATCAGGAAGTGAGAGTCTTCTCCCGGCTTCGAATGCTAATGTTTCAACCCCAAGTGTTGATCATAGGGATGAGGTTACAGTTGATTTAAATTCTCTTGAACGAGATCCAGGTTTACGAATTCCGATACGCAGGCATCCTGTTAATCATAGGGATGAGATCAGACGGGCGTATATCAAAATGGGTCCATATCAGCCGAAATTGGCAGTATTTCCACCGTCTGAGTTCAGAAAACAGTCTCGTCGATTTCAATACTCTTGGTTCCAACAATTTCCTTGGTTGGAGTACTCTCCTACAAAGGATTCAACATTTTATTTTTCATGTTATCTTTTTGAAAGTGATAATGCTCTCCATTGCACATTGACTGTCAATGGATTTAAAAATTAGAAGAGAGTTAATGAGGGGACTCGATGTGCGTTTTTGACACATATGGGAGGTCCTACATCTACCCATAGATATTCTGTGAAAGCTATGGAAGGTTTATCAAATGTTACTCAACATATTAATAAAGTGATTAATGCACAGTCTTCTGAAGAAGTTTTGAAGAATCGATTACGGCTTAAGACGACAATTGAGAATATTCGGTGGCTCAGTTTATAAGCATGTGCATTCAGAGGTCATGATGAGTCACTGACTTCTAATAATCGTGGGAACTTCATAGAGATAATAAAATTAATAGGGAGTTTGAATGTGAACATTGATGATGTTGTATTGGAGAAAGCTCCGAAGAATGCACAGTATACTTCACCGACAATTCAAAAAGAGATTTTGCATATCATGGCCAACCGGGTGAGAAGTAAAATTCGTGAAGAAATTGGGGATGCAAAGTTTTTTATTTTGGTTGATGAAGCCAGAGATGCGTCTAACAGAGAGCAGATGGCTATTGTTCTAAGATTTGTTGATGTTCATGGTATTCTGAAGGAGCGATTCTTTGAGATTGTGCATGTTGGGGACACCATTGCTTCAACCCTGAAGAAACAAATATCTGATGTACTTGATCGGTATGACTTACATATCCACAATATGCGAGGACAAGGATATGACGGTGCTAGCAATATGCGTGGAGCATGGAATGGATTACAGGCTTTGTTTCTTAGAGATTGTCAATACGCATATTTTGTTCATTATTTTGCACACAGACTACAACTTGCTCTAGTTGCAGCGGCTAGTAATGAGACTTCATTTTGGCTATTCTTTTCGAAATTGACTACCATTGTCAATCTTGTTAGTGCTTCTCCTAAGCGTCATACTGAGTTACAATCTGCTCAAGCTATTGAGATTGCACATATGGTGGCTAGTGGTGAACGTGATACTAGTAGAGGGGCTAATCAGATTGGTAGTTTGCAAAGGGCTGGAAGTACTCTATGGAGCTCTCATTTTGATTCTATTTGCAGCCTAATTGATATGTATCAAGCAACTATTAAAGTACTTGAAAGCATGGTAAATGACGGATCCTCCAATTCTATGCGTGGAGAAGCAGCTGGTTCTTTGCTTGTGATAAAGTCATTTGATTTCATATTCATATTGTACTTGATGCATAAAGTCATGGGGATTACAAACTTGCTTTGTCGGGCCTTACAACAAAAATCTTTGGACATCTTGAATGCAATGGATCTAGTATCCTCTACTAAAAGATTGCTTCAAACTTTAAGAGATGATGGCTTCGGTGGTATTCTTAGTTATGTGGAATCGGTTTGCAAAAAGTATAACATTGATATGCCCGATATGAATGCTTTTTACAGAGGAGCTAGAGGTCGTTCTTGCCAACAACGAGATTCCATTACATTTGAGCAACATTATCACTTTGATATATTCAACTCTACAATAGATTTTCAATTGGAAGAGTTGAATAATAGATTCAATGATAAGGCAGTAGAAATCCTTAAGCTGAGCTCTGCTTTACAACCAAATGATTACTTCAAATCATTTGATGTTGATCATCTGTGCATTCTTGCAGATAAATTTTATCCGACCGATTTCAGTGATCAAGATATGCATTATTTGAGATGTCAATTGGAGCATTATCAGGTTGATGTACTTCATCATGAGAAGTTCCAAAATATATCAACCATTTCTGAGTTATGTCAGACATTAGTTGAAACAAACAAGTCACAATATTACAATTTGATCGACAAGTTGATTCGTCTTGTTTTAACTCTTCCTGTTTCCACAGCAACTACAGAAAGAGCATTTTCAGCTATGAAGCTTATTAAAACTAATTTGAGAAGTAAAATGGATGATGAGTTCTTAGCCGATGCTATGGTTATCTACATTGAACGAGAAATTGCTGAAGATATTGACTCGGATTCTATAATAGACGAATTCTATTCTCTAAAGAACCGAAGAGTGCAACTTCGATAGGGTATCTTGCTGAAGATATTGACTCGGATTCTATTTTGTTGCCATATATAGAGCACTTATTTTGTTGCTATATAGAGCACTTATTTTGTTGCCAAACTTTATTCTATTTTGGCTCTCGATGATTAACATTTTGTATCTTGTAAAGGAATTTATTTACAATGTATGTCCCAAGTGCAGTGATGATGTGCAGGCATTCTGATATCTATTCTGATGATGTGTAGGCATTCTGATATCTATTCTGATTTACAATGTAGTCTTAAGCTGATGTGCAAGAATTTATTTATTTACAATGGCAATGATGATGTGCAGGCATTCTGATATCTATTCTGATATCCCAATCTCAGACTACTGCCTCTCTATCTGTGTCCATTCCTGCTTGCATATACTCCCAAAAGATAGTCCCCCAGCCCCCAGCCCCCAGGAGTATTGGGGGGTATTTTGGCTGAACATAGAGAGCCAAATCTCTATGTGGGTATTTTAGTTTTGGTTATGAGCTACTGAAGTGGGTATTTTAGAGAGGCAAACATTTTTTGGTTGGGAATTACTGATGCCAAAGTCTGAGCCATACATTTTTTTATAAACTTTGATAGAGAGGCAGTAGCAATCAGCATTACTGATGCTTTTAATCTTGTAGTCATCCATGTTCTGGTTGGGGAAACGGCTGCTTCTAATCTTGTTAGCTCTGTTAGAGAGTATTATGACAAGTAAGTGGCAATTACATTACTGTTAGCTCTGTCATCCATGTTCTGGCTGGGAATTATATTTGTTTTTTGTTTTTTGCCAGTATGAATGTTTTTACTACTTATACTGGAGATTATGATTTCTTGTGATGGGACTGGGAGTCAATACTTTCCAGTATGAATGTTCTTTTCCATATTTTAGCAGGCATCAGTAATGTATTTTTATAGGCCTAGAAATCAAGAGATTATGATTTCTTGAGATGGACTGGGAGTCAATACTTTTTATTATTTGAGATCCATATTTTAGCAGGCATTCTGATATGTGTAGGCATTCTGATATTATAGCTTTAATGCTTTAATGCTTTAATGCAATCTGATACTATGCTTTAATGCAATCTGATACTGCAATCTGATACTATGCTTTAATGGACATTTGTGCTACTGCAATCTGATACTGCAATCTGATACTATGCTTTAATGCTTTGTGCTACTGCAATCTGATACTGTATAGTTTTATAAGGGACATTTGTGCTCAATTAGTAGCTGCCTTGGTACTTGTTTGTTGTAACACAAGTGCATCCAACTTTTGCTTCCTTATTTAAGATAGTTACAACTACTAGAGCACTTATTTTGATCAAACTTAAAAGATATCCTATCAGCCATGAGGCCCATGAGCCATTAGTTCCCTTTAAACTCATTTAACACTTTTTTTCCTGATGAGATGGTAGCCTTAGACCATTGATCTTGCTCAATTTCTCAACTATATATTTGTATATGTATTGTGCATTCATATCCAACAAATAACCCCTGGTTAGCTGTATCTGTCTTTTCCTCATGTAGAATTTGACTCCCGGGTTTGGTGAGAACAGGAAATCTGGTTTGCAGGACCTTGCTACTCTCACTGGGGGTGATGTCAGTTTTGTTGCTCTATTTTCTTTCTATTTACAATGTATAACTGCCTCTACTAAAAGATTGCTTCAAACTAAAAGATTGTCCCAACTGCAGTGTTATTTATTTACAATGGCAATGATGATGTGGAGGCATTAGAGAAGATATTTGGCTCTGCTGATTCAGCTAGAATGCATAACTGCCTCTGCTGATTCTTCTACTGATGCAGGCATTAGAGAAGATATTTGGCTCTTTGATATCTCAGATACTGGCATACTGCTATTTTGATACTATATTTGAGCATATACATTGGCATTCAAATGAATTGAGCTCTAAGATTCTGAAAGTCTGAGCTATGTAGTCTGATACTGAGCCAATGTCTCTGATACTGAGCCATACTTGCCAAAGTCTGAGCTATGTAATTCATCTCCTTCTTTGTTTGTTATATTATTTTTGTTGTTGTTGTAGAGCTATGTAATTCATCTCCTTCTTTGTTTGTTATACTGAGCCATACTTGCCAAAGTCTGAGCTATTCTGATACTTGCCAAAGTCTGAGCATATACTTTGTTTGTTATATTATTTGAACAAAAATTGACTCCTTTGCTTTACACATTTTTTGATAAACTTTGATAAACTTTGAAGGAGATGAATTACATACATTTTTTGATATGCCAAAATCTGAGATTTTTTGATAAACTTTTATAAACTTTACATTACTGATGCTTTGATCTGCCAAAGTCTGAGCCATACATTTTTTTATACTTTCTTCAATTGGATATATATATATATATATAATGCAGCCTGAGCCATACATTTTTTTATACTTTCTTCCTCCTGGATAGTTTTCTGTTGCGTTTGTTGATACTCATACAGGAAGGGTTGAAGAGTATTGACCATGAGTTACGAGGAAGCTAGTGGATCATCTGCCAGGCATGAGGTCATTTATACTTTCTTCCTCTTTTACTATTTGACATTGTAAAAATGCTAAGTTGCTAACTTTTCCAATTGAAGTTTTCAGTATTGATGTACGCTCGATCATACAAAATGCAAATGTCTCTAACTTTTATTAGTGCAGATTATGTCAAACTTATTTTGTGTTTACATTCTCTATATAGAAAGGATAGCCGCTACACTGAGAAAGATGCTGCAATAGTAGTACGACAGATGCTCAAAGTTGCAGCTGAGTGCCATTTTCATGGTTTAGTACATCATGACATGAAGCCTGAGATAAAATCTGAATACCTTTAGCAACTTTTGCAAAATTGTTCTGAAAATTGAAGTCTGAGTTATGTTGGTTATAAGATTATGTAAATGATATAAATTTTCTTCTGCAGAACTTTCTTTTTAAATCAACTAAAGAGGATTCTCCTCTGAAAGCAACAGATTTTGGCCTATCAGATTTTATAAAGCCAGGTCTGTGTGATGCCTGCCCATTGTGTTTTCTTTTATGCATTTTCAGAGTATTCTATTTAAATTTATCAAAGACATTCATTTTATCTCCTCAGTTTAAATTCTACGAATGTTGTAATGCAGGGAGAAAATTTCATGACATTGTGGGCAGTGCCTACTATGTTGCTCCAGAAGTATTAAAGCGTACGTCTGGGCCTGAATATGATGTTTGGAGCATAGGTGTGATCACCTCTATTTTGCTCTGTGGAAGGCGTCCCTTTTGGGATAAAACCGAGGATGGAATATTCAAGGAGGTAAAATGAATATAGATTGTACGCTATTTTAAGATGACTTGTTTGCAATTTTACTTTCATTTTCTAATTCGTTTCATCTTTCAAGTAAATGCTCATTCCTTTTAAAGCTTTGGACAAATACTATCCACTATGTTCTTATAATAGAGTTTTCAAATGAGGTAGCAACTAATGTGTCACTATAAGATTATTGGCAATATATGTCGCACTTTGTCGAATCATCGAATTTATGAAGGAAATTCTGCCAATTTTTGGGCATAAATTTTTAGAATCTTGTAGTAACTATTAGCTAGTCCACCCTATTCCAAAATCCTGGCTCCGCCCCTGATTGTACCCAACCAACATTTTCACGAAAATAAAAATATTTACAAAGTGACTTATGTTTTTTTTTTTTGACAGATGTGAAAAACTGAAATCTTCTAAATTTTTTCTCAATTAAGAATCTCGAACTTACCAAATAAGGATACGAAGCCCAAAATGTATTTCCAAAACACTGAAACTTGAACCAAACATCACCTTATAGGTTCGGAATGAATTATTCTGCAAAATTAGGTTTCATATCATGCAACCACGAGAATTGGCATGTTAATAAACCTAATGATTTTTTTACCAGCTCCAACCTCAGTCCCACCACTTTACTGAATGTGAAAGATGTCACCGAAACATACAATTCATATTTTACTATGATTCAATCCAAACTAATTAAGATAGAAGATGACGAATAAGATTATATAGTTGTGAAAAATAGTATGAAACATCATGCTGGGACTGTTTGTTAATTGCAACCTCATTGCTACTTCTACACTGATTTTTTTTTTAATAAGTAAATAGAAAAATTATTTAGTAATAATAGATTTTAAAAAAAAGCTAGTACATTTTTTTAAAAGTGTTATAACGCAGGTTACTAAAGAGTTATCGACACGAAGCTCTAACGGAAGAAAATAAGTGAGAGCATCTCAGTGAAGCCGTCATTTGCGAATTTTTCACTTCGGTAATAGTTAACTCTGATAGCACTCCGATATTAATCACATATAGATCTCTCAAAGAGAACGCTAGAGTTATTCTTTATTTCTTTCTTTCATTTATATATGTTAATACATTCAGATCAAAACCATCAGAGATCTGATGACCATGAACATGAATTGTTTGGTCTATATATATAATAAGACTTCTGGAACATCATTGTTCAAAGCATACCATATGTGGTATTTTTGAAAGACTTATTGAACATAATCATTGTTCGAAGCATACCATGAACTTCTAGTGTTTGGTATTTACCTACGACTTCTGGAACATCATTGTTTGAAGCATACCATGAACAAGATTTGTTTGGTATAAATAGACTTCTGAAACATCATTGTTTGAAACATACACCATGAGCATGAATTGTTTGATGATTTACCAAGTTCTTATGTTAACTTGTTATATTGATCTTATACAATAATATGTTGACCCTCACAAAGCATGATTTCAAGCCTCTAAACTTAGAAGGCCAGAACTTTCTCAACTGGAGATTGGATGCTGAATTTCACCTTCAATCCAAAAGCTTATGTGATGCAATTGTGGCTGATAAGTCAATTTTTGCACAAGATAAAGCGAAGGATTTAATTTTCCTAAGACATCATATTCATGATGATCTCAACGCTGAGTACTTAACAGTCAAGGACCCCTTGGTGCTATGAAATTCTCTAGCTGAGAGATATGATCACCAAAAAATGGTCATACTACCAGGTGCACTCCATGAATGGGTCAATCTACGTTTCCAAGATTAAAAGACAGTTGCAGCCTATAATTCATCTATGTTCAGGATTACTTCACAGTTGAAGTTATGTGGTAAAGAAGTGACAGAGCATTACATGCATGCTAGAGAAACACATTCACTATATTTTATGCGACTAATATGACCCTACAACAAACGTATAGGGAAAATTTTTTTAAGAAGTATTCTGAACTCATTGATGTCTTACTCGTGGCCGAGAAAAATAATGAGTTATAGAGGGCATGGACGTCGTGGAAGTCAAAAAATTGGCTACAATCCGGGTCCAAGGAACGATACACAGTTCAAAAATAAGGGATTTAATCCTCGAAGAAACAATGCCCAAAATTTTAATCTAGCTGCTCCAACTGATATTTGCAAACGTTGTGGAAGAGTTGGTCATTGGATGCGAAACTGTCGCACCTCACAAAAAAAGTGGACGGGTATGAAGCCTCAAAGGGTGTGAAGAATAATCTCGTGGAGGGTACAACACACATGAATTTTAATAATTTCTTCCAAGATAAGGATGGAAACAAAATTTTGGAAGACCAGTTCAATGCCATGATAGGCAAAGTCAACAAATAGTTATTGTATGCTTATATAAGTTTATTTACTTTCCACTTTGAATAAATTGGTCATTATATGATCAATAGTCTAGGTTGTTTACTTTCTTTGAAGCAGTTTTATTTAGATTTAGATCAAGTTGTAATAATTGACAATATGCCAAGTTTAGCCATTTAGTAGCATATTAATATATTAATAATTTTTGTTTTTGAAAGGTATGGACAATGATGATGACATATGCTTGATAGATAGTGCAACAACATACACTATATTGAAAACTATAAAGTTTTTCATAACATACGCATCAAACACTGCCAAGGTGACCACCATTGCTGGACCCGTGTAGATTATAGAAGGTTATGGTAAGGCCGATGTTGTGTTGCCAAATGGAACACACTTAGTCATTCGAAATACATTATTTTCTAGTAGATCTAATAGAAATCTACTCAGCTTTAGAGATATTCGAATGAACGGATTTCATATTGAAACCATGAACGATGATAGCAAAGAGTATCTTTGTATCACCTCTAATATTGGAAGCAATAAGCTCACATTAGAAAAATGCAAGTTAATCTCCTCATAGCTATATCAAACTACTTTGAAGATAGTAGAATATCACCCCATCACTAGCAAAAGGCTAAAGGATCGAAGGAATAAAATCTTTTGGCATGACAGATTGGGTCATCCAGGATCGACTATGTTGAGAAAGGTCATCAACAATACCAATGGGCATAATTTATCATACCAAAGTCTTTTCTTTCCTACTGAACATTTGTGTATAGCATGTTTATAGTGCAAACTCATTACAAGACCTTCACTTCTCAAAATAGCTTCCGAATTACCACCATTCCTTCAAAGAATACAAGGTGATATTTGTGGACCAATTGATCCTGCTAGCGGACCTTCCAGGTATTTTATGGTTCTAATAGATGCTTCTAGTCGATGGTGAAATATTTTCTTACTCTCATTTAGAAAATTTGCCTTCTCCAAGCTACTTTCTTAGTTGATTAAGCTTAAGACTCATTTTTCTGACCAACATGTTAGAATGATTCGACTTGATAATGCAGCTGAGTTCTCTTTTCGTACTTTTGATGATTATTGTGCTATCGTACGAATAGAAGTTGAATATTCTGTCCCTCATATTCATACAAAAAATGGTTTAGCAGAGTCATTGATTAAGCATTTTTAGCACATAGCAAGGCCTTTACTCATACAATCCAATTTACTCGTTTCAGCTTAAGGACATGCCATAATACATGCTGCTAAATTAATCATTGTTAGGACAACTGCATATCATAAATTTTTACCATCACAACTTGTGACAGGCTATCAACCTAACATCTCTCATTTGCGTAAATTTGGTTGTGTTGTTTATGTTCCTATTCCCCATCCTCAGCGCTCTAAAATGTGACATCAGCGTCGTTTAGAAATTTATATTGGTTTTGATTCGCCCTCAATCATTAGATATTTGAAATCTTTAACTGGTGATATTTTTACTGCTAGATTAGCAGACAGCCATTTTGATGAGACTAAATTTTCATCGTTAGGGGGAGATAAGAAAGAAAAGAATGTTCTTACAGAACCATTCACCACAAATAAATGACATAAAATATCGTAGGATAATCCTACTATGTCTCATATAGATCCTCGTACTAATTAATGTAAAACTGAGGTAGAAAAAAAATGCATCTACATGGGATTACAAATCAAATGTCATATGCATTTACTGATGCAGCTAAAGTGAGTAAATCACATGTGTCCGCTACAAATGTGCCAGCTCGAATTGATATCCCCGTAGGAAAAAATAGCAGAGTGGCTAATGAATTTATTGCACGCCAGAAGGAAGCATGGTAGACCTATAGGTTTGAAGGACTTAGTCCCTAGAAAGAGAAAATGCCCAAGCAACGCTCTTAAGGAGGTTACACATAACGCTTAAGAAGAGGTTATGAATGACAGATCCATACTCTCTGAAAATCTAGAAGAGGTTATCGTCTTAGAAAAGAGACAAGCTCGAGAGGAGGCTCAGGTACCTGAAAGCAAAAAGATCTCTATGATTTATACATATACAAGTGATGTATGGGATCACAAAGATATAACAATAGATGCGATATTCTCATTCTCAGTAGCTACTAAAATATCTAAGGGCATTGAGGACACTGAACCACGTAGCATCGATGAATGTCGACAAAGAAAAGATTGACCAAAATTGAAGGATGCTATTCAAGTAGAATTGGATTCCCTTAATAAACGTGGAGTGTTTGGACCTATAGTACCAACACCAAAAGACGTCAGACCGGTAGGTTACAAGTGGGTGTTTGTAAGAAAGCAAAATAAAAAGAATAAAATCGCTCGATTTAAGGCACGATTAGTGGCACAAGGGTTTTCATAGAGACCCGAGATTAATTACGAAGAGACGTATTCTCCCGTAATTGATGCAACAACGTTTCGTTATTTGATAAGTCTGACAGTTGAGAAAAAGCTGGACATGAGACTTATGGACGTTATAACAGCTTATCTATATGGTAATTTAGATAGCGATATCTATATGAAAATTCCAGATGGATTTAACCTACCCAGCTCAAAAGCTATGAACATGCATTCCATAAAGATAAGACGTTCTTGTACGGTTTGAAACAATCCGGAAGGATGTGGTACAATCGTCTTAGTAAATATATAAAAATGGAGGGATATGAGAATAATCCTATATGCCTATGTGTCTTCATAAAGAAATATAAGGAGGGTTTCGCTTAGTTGCAGTATATTTCGATGACATAAACTTGATTAGGACAAGACATGAAATCAATAAGAATGCAAACTATCTGAAAAAGGAGTTTGAGATGAAAGATCTCGGAGACACGAAATATTATCTCGGATTAAAAATTGAGCATTGCACTAATATAATTTTAGTGTATCAATCCAAATACACAAAAAATATATTGAAACAGTTCAATATGGATAAAGCTCATCCCCTTAGCACTCCAATGGTTGTTTGATCTTTAAATATCAATAAAGATCCATATCGTCCTAAGGACGATAATGAAAATATGTTAGGATCCGAAGTACCTTACCTTAGTGCCATTGGGACATTAATGTATCTATCACAATGTATAAGATAAGACATATCATTCTCTGTCAAACTGTTGGCTACATATAGCTCGATGCCAACTCGCAGACATTGGAATGGCATTAAACATGTGATGAGATATCTTCGTAAAACTACCGACATGGAATTATTTTATACTTTTGGTTTATCTGACATCGCGAATCTAGTTGGCTTTGCAAATTCAGGTTATTTATCTGATCCCCATAAAGGTCGTTCATAAACTGGATATGTGTTTCTTAATAGCAATGCAGCTATTTCTTGGTGTTCAATAAAACAGACAAAGGTTGCTACCTCCTCAAATCACTCAGAAATATTATCTCTCCATGAAGCAAGTAGAGAATGTATTTAGCCGAGATCGTTGATTCAATATATTTGTAGTTTCTGTCACCTTTTTCCTACCACAGATACTCCAACTGTTATTCATGAGGATAATACAGCATGTATTGAACAAAATCAAGGTGGATTCTGTAAAACCCCTTTTTTTTTAAAAATGTATTTTTTTTTATTAATTAATAATTTAAATATAGTATTTAGTGGCTAATTAGGAGAAATAGATTTTTAATAAATTTTATTTTAGGTGTTCGGACACTTTGAGGATTTTTGGGACCATCAGAAATTTTTCGGAATTTATTCCATGTAGGAGACCCCCTTGAGCAGTTGCTAGCCTAATGGTGTACATTATTCTAATCCATGAATTTTCTTATGAGTATATATATAATATATATGTATACACAAATATATATATGTATATATATATATATTTAGAAAGGAAAAGAAAAGAAAGTAAAAGAATTATTAAATAGGAATTTACTAATACTAATACTAATAATAATAATAATAATAATAATAACAACAACACAATACTACTATTATTCCCTTTAAAGCCTTCAGCAACTTAGTAACAATACACTATACTTGCTCCCTCCTTCAGCAAGTTGCTTCCAGGGAGAATTAACTAATAATAATCATAATAATAATAACAATGCTAAAGACCCCATCCTACAGCAACTTAGTACTTGCTCCTAAGACCCGACCACTTCCGCAACTTAGCAATTGCTAGGACCCGCCCCCTTCATTCTTCAGCAACCAATGCCAAAGACCCGCCCCCTTCAGCCTTTAGTAACTTGCTAAGGACCATTCTTCAGCAAGCCTTTTCCCTTTTCTTTTTTCCACGGACCGAACCTATTCCCTTTCTCTCTCCCTATTATATATATAAATATAAATATATTTATCTTTCAAAAATCTCAACCTAAAATATCCAGACCCCTCTTCTCATCTAGAGCCGTCACCGCAGCCAGAGAACCTCGCCAAGCCTTCCAAACCATCCCGACGACTCCGACCTCGCGCACTTCAGATTTCCACTCGAGGCACCTTCGCTCCGGAGTTGTTTTCCGTCCACTCGCTCAACCAAACGCCGTTCCGTCTTCACCGATATGCTCACCCCTTAACCCTCTTCCATATTGTATTATAGCCAACCTCGAACAACGTGTACCCCTAGGCGAAAACAGCGTCCATGTTGGCGCGAGCAGACCCAATTCTGGGATCGCAGAAAACTGCGGTGACCACCCATATTGCCGAGTTCGTATCTCCCACCACAGAGATCCGAATTCGATGATTCTTTTTGATATGTGTAGAACGGTTGACCTAGTTTATTTTCTGTTAAATAACCCTAGATTATTAGCTGCTGTGGACAGAATTAAATTCGTCACAAAACCGCGCGAACCCACTTTTTCCAGAATTCTAAAAGTTGTGAAACGGAACGCGCCCCGCCAAACGGGACCGGCCCGCCGTGTACCGAGTGTACCGAGCGGTGCACGCAGCGTAACCGGACACGTAAAAATTTGTAAGAACTGATTCAGACACGTGTGCACGCCGGAATCAGGCCGTATCCGCGGACACACCCCGTATCGCAACTTTTGTGGAACTCGCGCGTGTTTTGTGCACGCTTGTCAGATTATGACGAAACTTGCGTCACTGGACTCGTGGTAACGCGCTGATTCCGTGACCCAATTTTCACTCAATTCTGAGACGGTTGACCAAATAGCCAATTGGCGGGTCCTACAGTTGACTTTTTGGACAAAATTGTGTTCGGCTCATCGGAATTCACATTTGGACATACCGTTGGGTTTATAATGACATTTAGAGTTGTTTGACCTATAGTTTGTCCTATTTAGAGACTATTTCCCTTGGCACATTTTTTGGTGCAAAGTGGGCCACATGTGGACCCTACTTTTACCCGAAATTACCATTTTGCCCCTGTGTCCAAATTGGACGAAAGGGAAGTGCTTTTTAGCTATCTTGCTCATTCTGGGAATGTTGGTGATATTTATTTCAGCATCCGAAGACGTTCATTCTGAAGCCGTAGCTTCCGACTCTTGGTGTTGACATTGTGACACTACATTTTGCAGCTTTCTTGCCAGGCAAGATACCTTGCCAAATTGTTACAGTACTTTTGCATGCTATTTATATTTCTTTATATTTATTGCATTTCGGTTTATTCTTGCATGTGTAGTTTTCTTTCAGTCATTACTATGTATTAGATATGTTGACACACACATGGCACTTAGTATCATAGAGGACAATCATTAGGCGTATGAGCTTTTAACCACTCTGGTAAACCGTAGTATATAGCTCGCACTACGGGCGTGTGTCGTGCTGGTCGCTACCCCCGCGGTATGTCGATTTCTGGAGTCTCGCTGGTCGCTACCCCCGCGGTATGTCGATTTCTGGAGTCTCGCTGGTCGCTACCCCCGCGGTATGTCAATTTCTGATGTCCATTGACGTGTGTGTGAGTTGTGAGGTAGATAGAGTAGCCTACCCTTGCCCATACGTCGAAAAGTTGTCCTCATTTGCATTCATATAGATTGTCTTGTACAGCGTACTTATTTATTTTCAAATTATATGCATGTTTACTGTATTCAAGTTGGCTCGTATTTTCTGTATCTTGTTACGTCCCTCTGAGGACCTGGTCCTCTGCCAGGTGTATCTGCTCTTGAGTATTTGCAGGAGTACGGGCCTGGACCTGACGCATTCCTTTCTGTCGAGGAGGTCTTACCTTCTGAGCATCGTTGATTATCTATTGATGGATTCTTTTAGCTGATGCACTTCTGTCTTCACATTATTTTATATTAGAGACTTTATACTCTCTCTCTCATTTTATTTTTGGTTATAGTCATTGGTAGTGGATTTGTCTCCACCCGACTGTTATTTTCTGAAGATTTCAGACCCCTTATTCTAGCTTAGTATTTCTTTTCTATGAATTATTGTATGGATGAGATTAGCATATATGTGAATTGTGACATTATATATACCACATGTGAGTTTATATTCATATTACAGCATACGTATGGGTTATGATTTCCATATATTGGAGTTGCCATATCCATGCGGCTGGCATGCTTACGTGTTCCTAGTCCTACGTATTTGGGACTGGGGCGTGACATATTTTTGTGGTGGCCCATGCAGGTCGAGTTAGCCGTTTCGGTTACGTCACTGTACCTAGCGGGCCTGCACCTAGGATTAGAATTTTAGATCTCATCCACACTTGACTATAACTTACCTTCCTTCTAACATGTCCTACTTAAGTTCTTGCATCATGCTTGATTCATGTACTCGTTTTAATCCTTCATCCATCTCTTGCAGAGAGTTGAATTTGCATAACGGGCATGCCGCCACCGGGGACAACACGTCTCCAGGGGACGACGACCAACCACTAGGAGTGACCTCAACGACACCTCTTCTTCCCGGACCGGATGGACTGACTAACAATCAAGTTCCATCAACTCCTTCCATGATACCTAATGGGACTTTTCCAGCTCCACTAGCACCGCAAGATGGTCAAGCGCAGCTGTTCCAATTCTTCCAGATGATAATGCAAGAACAAAGGCAGCAAACAGTAGAGCAGAGGCTAGAATTTCTGGCAGCACTTGAGAGAATGGCTGTACTAGCCCCTGTACCAACCCAGGCACTAGCTTCAGTACCACAAGCTCGGGTCGGTTCAGTCAAGGACTTTGTACAGATGGGCCCTAAGCCATATTAGGGCAATGAGAGTCCAGAGGAGACCACGAACTTGATTGCCAATACCAAAAAGTTGTTAGAGGCATCACAACTACCTACTGACCTATGGATGATAGGCATGAGGACTCAGTTAGAAGGCAACGCGCATCACTGGTGGGAATCAATGGAGCGCTAGTTGGGTACGCGTCAGACTTGAGAACAATTCTTGGAATGCTTTGAGAGAAAGTACTTCCCGGATACTGTAAGGGACGTATTGTACGATCAGTTCCTCCATCTAGAGCAAGGGGACAAGACGGTTGATGAGTATGACGCAGAGTTTAGCCGTCTCAGTAAGTATGGCACAGTCCTAATACCTAATGACTTGGAGAAGGCTAAGAGGTTTCACCGCGGGCTGACTCAGGAGCTCCAGCACTATACTAGCTCACAGTCCCGGATCTCTTATGCCTAGTTATTGACAGAGGCCAGGATCCAGGAGGCCATCAGCAAGGGAAACGAAATTCAACAGAGAAGTCACCAAGGACCAGTAAAGACACAGCAAGGAGGACCCATTAGACACCCTTTGACACGCCAGCAACCAGATAGTGCTGCACCATATCCAACCAAGGACCCCCGTACTTGTCACTTTTGTGGTAAGATAGGTCATATTCATAGAGACTGTCATCGTCGATTGGGGCTGTGCATGATATGTGGATCAAGTCACCATCAAACCCGAAGATGTCCTCAGCAGAACCAGAGGTCTATGGCATTAGAATCAGGAACACCGCATACACCCTCAAGTATAGAAGACCAAAGGGACCCACCACTGCTTCTACAGTCTGCACAAATGGAGGGGACTAGACCCCAGTTGATCAATCAAGAACAAGGCCAAGCACTCATTATGACAAGTATGGGAGAGCAGACACAGGAAGCCGTAGATACAGGTACGACCTTTTAGTTATAATTGTCTTTGCATACTCATGACCCCATTGTGACACAAGATCTTAGATGTACAAATAGCTGTAGAATTATATATATGGTAGTTTAGCAGTGATGAGGATGTAGGTATATTTTACCCAGGTGGCATACACGCGATGCTAATGGATGACGTGAGTAGCAGTAGTAGTATTCTTCCCCTATCCTTATCTCGCCCTCTTGGGGTGACTCATCTTCTCCTTTTATATTCGTTTCTTATCTCGTGCTTAACTCTTCCTATCATAGTCGTATCTTTCGTGCCATTATGAATTGTTGATTTATGTCAACCTTATCCTTATTTTGTTAGTTAAAATGTAAATGTGTTAGTAATACTTGATAGCTAAGGATGAGTTCTTAATATGTATATGCACTATAGCAATATATGTATTCTTTATTAGTTTAACCCTTAAGTAGCACCATGCAGCATAGTAGAAATTGTTAGATCATTTGAGACAGATCATGCCCCTAATAGTTAGTCAAGACCTTAATTGTTTTCCTAAAAACTTAGACTATGCCTAGGAAAGAGTTGAAGGCACTTGTTACGAACTGATGACTATGACAAATTGCTGGCGAGGTAGCGACAGTTGCAGCCAGACGATTATGGTAGAATAGTCGAATTACTTGCAGCCATACTGGCCAGGTGGCGTGGCAGTATTAGACTATGATACTTGACGGTTATGGGAAAAGTCATAGTTATGAGATTCTAGACAGGTATCCCTAGATTCTCGACCCAATAAATGTATTTACCTTACAAACCTAGACAATAGCTTCAAAGAATGTGACTACTAGTAGAAATTTTGTAAGTTGGGTAGTGTAAACGAGTTAGAGGATGATAAAATAGTGGATGGACAATAGATGAGAAAGTGTTAGAATAGCAAACCATGAGTTTTAGGAGTCCTACTAGATACCAATGTAGTGTAATAGTTATAGTTATCATTATGAATATGGGTTAGTGTCAATTTCGAGGACGAAATTTTTGTAAGTTGGGTAGAATATAAAACCCCTTTTTCAAAAAAAAAAACGTATTTTTTTTTATTACTTAATAATTTAAATATAGTATTTAGTGGCTAATTAGGAGAAATAGATTTTTAATAAATTTTATTTTAGGTGTTCGGACACTTAGAGGATTTTTGGGACCATCAGGAATTTTTCAGAATTTATTCCATGTAGGAGACCCCCTTGAGCAGTTGCTAGCCTAATGGTGTGCATTATTCTAATCCATGAATTTTCTTATGAGTATATATATAATATATATGTATACACAAATATATATATGTATATATATATTTAGAAAGGAAAAGAAAAGAAAGTAAAAGAATTATTAAATAGGAATTTACTAATACTAATAATAATAATAATAATAACAACACAATACTACTATTATTCCCCTTAAAGCCTTCAGCAACTTAGTAACAATACACTATACTTGCTCCCTCCTTCAGCAAGTTGCTTCCGGGGAGAATTAACTAATAATAATCATAATAATAATAACAATGCTAAAGACCCCATCCTACAGCAACTTAGTACTTGCTCCTAAGACCCGACCACTTCTGCAACTTAGCAATTGCTAGGACCCGCCCCCTTTATTCTTCAGCAGCCAATGCCAAAGACCCGCCCCCTTCAGCCTTTAGTAACTTGCTAAGGACCATTCTTCAGCAAGCCTTTTCCCTTTTCTTTTTTCCACGGACCGAACCTATTCCCTTTCTCTCTCCCTATTATATATATAAATATAATTATATTTATCTTTCAAAAACCCTAACCTAAAATATCCAGACCCCCTCTTCTCATCTAGAGCCGTCACCGCAGCCAGAGAACCCCGCCAAGCCGTCCAAACCATCCCGACGACTCCGACCTCGCGCACTTCAGATTCCCACTCGAGGCACCTTCGCTCCGGAGTTGTTTCCCGTCCACTCGCTCAACCAAACGCCGTTCCGTCTTCACCGGTATGCTCACCCCTTAACCCTCTTCCATATTGTATTATATCCAACCTCGAACAACGTGTACCCCTAGGCGAAAATAGCGTCCTAGCTGGCGCGAGCAGACCCAATTCTGGGATCGCAGAAAACTGCGGTGGCCACCCATATTGCCGAGTTCGTATCTTCCACCACAGAGATCCAAATTCGATAATTCTTTTTGATATGTGTAGAACACTTGACCTAGTTTATTTTCTGTTAAATAATCCTAGATTATTAGCTGCTGTGGACAGAATTAAATTCGTCACAAAACTGCACGAACCCACTTTTTTCAGAATTCTAAAAGTTATGAAACGGAGCGCGCCCCGCCAAACGGGACCGCCCTGCCGTGTACCAAGTGTATCGAGCGGTGCACGCAGCGTAACCGGACACGTGAAAATTTGTGAAAACTGATTCGGACGCGTGTGCGCGTCGGAATCAGGCCGTATCTGCGGACACACCCCGTGTCGCAACTTTTGTGGAACTCGCGCATGTTTTGTGCACGCTTGTCAGATTACGACGAAACTTGCGTCACTGGACTCATGGTAACGCGCTGATTCCGTGACCCAATTTTCACGCAATTCTGAGACGGTTGACCAAATCGCCAATTGGCGGGTCCCACAGTTGACTTTTTGGACAAAATTGTGTTCGGCTCATCGGAATCCACATTTGGATATACCGTTGGGTTCGTATTGACATTTAGAGTTGTTTGACCTATAGTTTGTCCTATTTAGAGACTGTTACCCTTGGCACATTTTTTGGTGCAAAGTGGGCCACATGTGGACCCTACTTTTATCCGAAATTACCATTTTGCCCCTGTGTCCAAATTGGACGAAAGGGAAGTACTTTTTAGCTATCTTGCTCATTCTGGGAACGTTGGTGATGTTTATTTCAGCATCCGAAGACGTTTATTCTGAGGCCGTAGCTTCTGACTCTTGGTGTTGACATTGGGATACTACATTTTACAGCTTTCTTGCCAGGCAAGATACCTTGCCAAATTGTTACAGTACTTTTGCATGCTATTTATATTTTTTTATATTTATTGCATTTCTGTTTATTCTTGCATGTGTAGTTTTCTTTCAGTCATTACTATGTATTAGATATGTTGACACACACATAGCACTTAGTATCATAGAGGACAATCATTAGGCGTATGGGCTTTTAACCACTCTGGTAAACCGTAGTATATAGCTCGCACTACGAGCGTGTGTCGCGCTGGTCGCTATCCCCGCGGTATGTCAATTTCTGGAGTCTCGCTGGTCGCTACCCCTGCGGTATGTCGATTTCTGATGTCCATTGACGTGTGTGTGAGTTGTGAGGTAGATCGAGTAGCCTACCCTTGCCCATACGTCGAAAAGTTGTCCTCATTTGCATTCATATAGATTGTCTTGTACAGCGTACTTATTTATTTTCAAATTATATGCATGTTTACTGTATTCAAGTTGGCTCGTATTTTCTGTATCTTGTTATGTCCCTCTGAGGACCTGGTCCTCTGCCAGGTGTATCTGCTCTTGAGTATTTGCAGGAGTACGGGCCTGGACCTGACGCATTCCTTTCTGTCGAGGAGGTCTTACCTTCTGAGCATCGTTGATTATCTAGCGATGGATTCTTTTAGCTGATGCACTTCTGTCTTCACATTATTTTATATTGGAGACTTTATACTCCTCTCTCATTTTAGTTTTGGTTATAATCATTGGTAGTGGATTTATCTCCACCCGACTGTTATTTTCTGGAGATTTCAGACCCCTTATTCTAGCTTAGTATTTCTTTTCTATGACTTGTTGTGTAGATGAGATTAGCATATCTGTGACTTGTGACCTTATATATACCACATGTGAGTTTATATTCATATTACAGCGTACGTATGGGTTATGATTTCCATATATTGGAGTTGCCATATCCATGCGGCTGGCATGCTTACGTGTTCCTAGTCCTACGTATTTGGGACTGGGGCGTGACAGATTCATTAAAGGAGACAGGACCAAGCACATCTCACCGAAGTTTTTCTATACTCATAAGCTTCAGAGGAACTTTGATATTGACGTCCAACAAGTTTGCTCAAGTGATAATCTTGCAGACTTGTTCACCAAATCGTTGCCAAAGTCAACTTTTCTGAAACTAGTTCATGGAATTGGAATGCGATGTCTTCATCAGCTGACTGTTCAGGATCAACATCATCAGGAGGAGTGATTGTTTTCAGGGGGAGATACATTTTGTATGGACTATAATGCGTTGTACTCTTTTTCCTTAGTCATTAATTTTTTTCCATTGGGTTTTTTCTGACAATAATGAGGCAACATTAAGCGTGTCCAACACCTATCTAAGTCATCCTAAAGATTGTACTATTTCCTTTCGTACATGTTTTGTCCTAATGAATTTTTCTGGCAAAATTTTAACGAGGTAATAGGCTTAGAGATGATGATCATCCAAAGGGGGAGTGTTATAACGTGGGTTACTAAAGGGTTGTATTTTCACTTTGTATTTTAGTCCCACATTGGTTAGAGATTAGTATTACACCTTCATTGGGTTGTATAAATAAGACATTTGCCTTCCACTATGAGATTATACTAATAAGAGATCTTCTCTCCTATTTTTTTCTTCCTTCTTCTACGTTTATTCTAACAGAAAGCAGATGAAAGACTTTTTTCAGAAGCTGTTTCTATTGTTGCTTTTTGAAAAATAAATACCACCCCAAACCACGTTTTAGAATATATTTTTTATATGTCATTTTCCACCGGATTAAGAACTAAGTTCTCAAGGGAGGATTCGAACCGTGCCCATCCACACAGAAGTCCTCCATCGTAACCAACATGTCACGACCCCACGGACATTCTTTAGAATGTGGTGTCCATATAACATACCATATCAACATTATGATCTTTAGAGCTTATCAATAGATGGAAATCCTCTATACCAATTCAAAACATACCTTAATTATTACAGGTCAGGTTCAAAACCAAAAACGAAACCACAAATTTTAACTAGGATGTACTGGATTAGCCAGGAGTGCATGACAGACCTACATGGAGGCGAGTGGGGGCAGTTGTCCCCAATAAATTTTTTTTTCCGAATGAAATATTCATGTTCTTTAAAAATGTTCTTTATCATTTTTATGTTTTGCTCTCTCCAAAATTTATAATTTTCAATTTCTATATACATATTTACATTATTATGTTTCATTTTTTTTTTATAATTTTTATTTTTTAATGATTCGATAGAAAGAGAGAATCCATGATGGATGGATTTTTTTTTCTTTTTTTTTTTTTTTGTGAAACAAATTTTATTTAGCAATTTTTTTTGACTTTTTTTTAGTTGAGATTGACTGCCATTCTTTTAAATTTTTGCGTCAGGAGTAGACTTATGTATGGACTGACAAATATAAAACATGAAAAAAAAAACATATGAAAAAAGAATTTTTTGTGTACTAAGCCCACCTTAGTTTAGCACTTACCCTCGTTTACAACTTCGAATTTTGTGTGGATTAGTGGAATTATTTGTTGGAATATGTTTAGCTTAGGTGGAGAGTGAGAGGACAATGGATTAGGGCGTGGACGCACCTAAATTGCCACCTCCTTTTAGAAGAAATCCATCCATCCATCCATCCAACACCACCAATCCCGTCGGTGCCTGCCGCCTACAAGAGAGAGAGACTCCCCAACGCACCGAGCAAACCAGTACTGTCAAACCGTAATATCAAAAATACCCTTGGTTCTAGAAAGTATTATCTGATGGTGCCACGCATCTGATAGTATCCTGCATGAAACGACAAGACTCCCCCTACTAATATTCCACACTTTGCAAGGAATTTTTTCTCCACTCATAGTTTTGTTTTTATTGTATTCAGAACGATAGATTTTTCGGAAATTTTCGTCCAGTCCAGAGTATCCGAATTTATATAAATTATATATAAAATATTAAATTTTAAAAAATTATAAAAAAAAATGTTAAAACAACATTGGAAGAATATTTTATATTTTTAATATTATATTTCTATTGTTAATTTTTTCAAAAAATAATAATAAATAGAAAATGCCATTCCTTCTATTTTTTTTTTTCCTCTCTCACGTCTCTCTCGTCTCTCTCTCTCTCACGTCTCTCTTGGTCTATCTCTCTCATCTCTCGTCTCTCTCTCACTCTTTGTTTGTTCTTTCTCTCTCATTCTCTTTCTTTCTCACCCCTCTTTTTATTAAATTTGAGAAATTTATTGAAATCCAAACAAATTCTAAATTTTTTTTTTATACTTTTGCTTAATAAACTACAGAGTTTTGAGAAAAAAATATTCCAATTTTTTTTAGAGAATTAAAATTATATTTTTTATGTAATCCAAATGCCATTAGTGTCATGGTACATGCGTTCCGTGTGCAATATATATTTTTACCACACGCGACCTGTATGTCCAATTTTTAATCCATAAGAATTTATTGAATAATACTAATACAAATAAAGAATTTATTTCAATATTTATTTCAATTTTTTTAGCACACGCGTTCCGTGTGCAATATTTATTTCAATAAATTCTTAGGGATTTAAAATTGTACATACGGAACGCGTGTGCTAAAAAAAATATTGCACACGGAACGCGTGTACCATGACACTAGTGATATTTGTATTACATAAAAAATATAATTTTAATTCTATAAAAAAAGATTGAAATATTTTTTTCTCAAAACTCTGTAGTGAACAAAAGTAAAAAAAAAGTAATTCTAGATTTTTTTTGGATTTCATTAAATTTCTCAAATTTAATAAAGAGAGAGGTGAGAAAGAAAGAGAATGAGAGAAAAAGAGCATACAAGAATGAGAGAGAGACGAGAGATGAGAGAGAAAGAAGAGAGAGAGAGAGGAGAAAGAGAGTGAGAGAGAGACGTGAGAGAGAGGAGAGAGAGTGAGAGGAGAGAGTGAGTGAGAGAGACCAGAGAGTGAGAGACAATAGAGAGACCTGAGAGAGAGAGACTAGGCAAAAAAAAAATATTAAACAATAGAAAACGCCCTTAGGAATGACGTTTTCTCTTGAGAAAACGACATTCCTAAGGGTGTTTTCTATTGTTTAATATTTTTTTTCACTAACGTCTGTTAACGGCGACAAAAGTAACGATAGGAATATAATATTAAAAAATATAAAATGTCCTTCCAATGGGCGTTTTGATTCTTTTTTCGTAATTTTTAAACTTCGATGCTTTAGATGAAATTTATATAAATTCAGATGCTCTGGATAAAAAATTTTGTAGATTTTTCGTAGATGGAGCCCACCGGTTGATTCATTCTTCTTATCAAAATTTTAGTACGAATCTATTAATAAATAATAGGGACCTTTGCATGTCACGTCCCGATTCTGTAGAATCGATAGTCGTTCCCCGGACGTGACGCCGCGCGTGCCTAGATCGCGCTTCGCACAAGGCTTAGGTATTTTTGCATAACGAACACATATTCAGAGTACGCAGATAAATTGAAACATAGAGTTGAAACATGGAAAAGTTCTCTTTATTGATAATGAACATCTATTTACAAACTCTTGAACGAGTCAGAATGTTGTCGCACGGGCTTACAAAAGTTGACACAAAATGAGATAATCGTCCTGTACATTACATCCCTTACTAAAACTTTAAAATGTAAAGATCTCCAGGCTGAACGATGGCTTTCCTACGGAGGTGCATTGAGTTTAGGTTGCTAGCTCCTGGCTTTAAAATGCTTCAAGTAAGGCACGATCAGGACGCGCCGACAGCTGGACTGGATTGGGCAGTGACTTCAGCTCCTCGCAGGATCTCCTTGGTGCGGGAAACCTATTTTAACGAGGGTCAGTACATCAAAATGTACTGGTGAATGCGAGCTAACCCAACTATACCAATCAACACGTTGTTTATATGAAGCATGCATATTATTTGTGGTCTTTCTATCTTGCCTTAGTTAATTTTACAAGCAAGCAGTATATATAGAAACTACTGAAATAAATTTGCCACCATTCGGTAACTTGTACCTGCCCGTCTGAACCACCTGCACAATACTTACCATGTCATTCCCTGCCACAAAGACACAAGTTAGCTTGCACATGTTTAAATATACGTGGGGATCACTGGCATGATGCCATAATAGAAGAGTTATAGTCTTGGGTGAGAGTGGTATGCAACGCTAGGATCTCGAGGCGATGCATGCCAACCCGCCCGCTCGAGAGACTAACATGAAGTTCCGCCCGGATCGGATCGGTGCCAGTGCCCCAGCGACCGTCCGCATGAACCATTGACCTTGTGCACAAGTTGTCTGTGATCAAACGACGTTTATACTAAGTTATCATTTGATGCAGTTGAGGCAACATGAGTACGAGACAAGTGGCATGGCATGGTTCATTTTTGCATAGTCTCCCTGAACAATTTATTGCATAACAAGGTGGGTTCTATGCTTAGCACAATTTATAGAAGAAGTATGCATCTCTAACTAAAATTGAAGCATAGAAAGAACATTCTAAACGAACTAGCACGCAATAAGATAACCGTTCATAAATTGATTGACAAGCATAAAGTAGTCCAAGTCTATTTTTTTTATCTTGACATCTTTTAGTTATTACTTGGTATCATTTGATCGGGGCAAACAAGAATGCAAGATTTTTAGATGTGAAGACTTGAAAGAAGGGTCAATTGAATCGAATATAAGCCACTCACAAGTTGGTTGGAGAAGGGAAGGAAAGATGTGCTTTAAGACTCCGCTCGCACGTCGCCTACTGCTCGTTCACCTGCATTGCCACAAATAACTGATCAATACCTCTTCTACTCTTTCCAATCTCGGAATTAAAGTACAGTTCAAGGAACGAAAACAATGAAATTTATCGAAACTGTTCAAGAAAACGCAAACAAATCCAAAAACCAACTCAAAGCACGAAAGCAACAAAGCGACAACGAAAACTAGGCAAGAAAACTTGCATCGGAGATGTTGTCACGCCCCGATCTCCCGCAGGCTAAATCGGTCGTTCCCGCTAGGCGAGAATCACCGCGCCAGCACTCCCGCAGAATGATCGCTTTGACCCATCCGGGCGTGATGCCGCACGAGCGTGAGCCACGCCCGTGCAAGGCCGTGGTTCATTGGCTGGCGGTAAGAGTTCTAAGCTACAGAGTCACACAGATTGTCCGAGTGCAGCAGAGTCATGAACGCATAGGCGATCGGTAACAAGTTCACTGAGTCGACAATATAACGGAAGTATTGAATAACACAAGTTGAAGTAAAGCAACTCTTTTATTAATAATAACAAGTGTTACAGGCGACGCTTGGCCGAGATTACAAGTCGCTCAAGCCTCTCTCTCTGAAACAATAAAAGCGTGCCAAGTGACTACAATTGTGGAATAATTTGTACAGGCAATATTCAGGCAATGTTCATAACATTATGTCTTGTATATGTGCTTCTGTTCCGGATGCAGCGCTCCAAGGCTTCAGAGGGAACTCCTGGCCTTAGCACGCACGAAGGAGGCATCCGCACCGAACGAGGTTCTTCCGCACCCTGCAAATGATCTGGTGGGTTATCAGTACATTGAATGCATTGGTGGGGAGGCTACTCCCCCGCTCGACAAATCCAAACACGTAATATAGGTTCCGTGCACCAATTTTTATGTTGTCTTTCTAGTTGCCTTAGGATCTGTTTCATGCAAGATTTGAATAGCCTACTTCGTGTGGCAGTGCGCCGTACGACATGAGAGAAAATACGGCGAGACTTACCCATATACCATTTTACCTTCCCTGTCCAAGGCAAACATTGTTAATTTAAGCACGGGCAAGTATAAGCATTCAGGGGCAATAGCATATACAAACACGAGTATTGTTGTATCATGATCGTTCATGTGTTCAGTTGTTCTTTTGATGCGATGCAATGACTCGCACGCGGATAGCCGCAAGCGAGGATGACTTATCTATATGAACACGAGTCGCTGGCATAGCTATTTGGACATAGTCTAGGACAAGGATATCATGCTACGAGAGTACACGATGCGCTGCAAGCTATCCTGTCCCGCACACGATGACTACACACGAGTTCCATCAGGATCGGATCGGCCCCAGTGCCCCGGTGACCGTCCGTGGAACAATACCTCATTTCCAAGTTGTCCGCGACATACAATTATTGGTCTTTCAATTATCAGGAGATACACGGGAATACGAGAACACGAGTGCACGAGAACACGAGTGCACGAGAACACGAGTACACGAGATACTTGAATCTTGATTCTTTGTTCAGTGAATGACTTGCCTTGATGCATTCCCCTGGTTCGTGGCTACCTTTGGTGACCTAACGGTCCCAGATACTTGCAGGTTCAATCATGCACGGAATGACTACTTAGTAGTCTCCTGGGGTTTGGATGAAAATAATACAACACACAACCAGACAAGCATGCATTTGTATAAACACAAACATTCACATTAACTCGGGCTCGAAGGTAAGCCGAGGAGTGAGATCGTAAGGGACTTCCCGAGCGACACGTTCTAGGGTAGCATGCGAGGGTCTGAACATATATATAAGCAATGTTTCATTTCCATGTTCTAGCATAAGCAATACAAGTTGGGATTATTCCCTTAGCTAGGTGTGTTGGATTCTTATTAGCATGCAGGGGTAATTCACCTAGCGACTAGCATGTATCATTCCATATTTTATGTGTGCTGGCTAAGCAAAGACAAGTTCACCGTAGCCACCCATCTTAGCGATGATTCGCCTCGGTCGAGCGATACGTCAAGCGAACCTCTGAAAGCCTAAGCCGGATTCCTGTAGGGACAAGTCTGGATATCCTTTGCCTCAAACGAGTATTCTCGCCTGAGCAAAGCGGGTCGGGACATTGCACTTTTGCCGTTTGAATCGGCAGTCCGCTTGAGCGGAATGGGGTGTTACATCCTACCCAACTCAGAAAGAGTCTCATCTTCGAGACTTACGGAGGACAAGCATTATGTTTCAATCAATTTTGATTTAACGATACAAGCCTGAGGCAAACCTATACAAGTCGTTGTACTTGTTCATTTGGATATTCACTTGCACAGGCATTCGAGATCAGCATATCGCTAGTCTGGATCGTACACATATTCGTAGCGCTCCAAACACATGCACGCCAACCAACTCGGCGATAGCGAAGTCTTAGCACTCGAGTTTTACATCTTCTTAAGTCTTGGATCGTGCACAAGTTCAAGGCGTCTCTCGAATAGATGCATTCAACCAAACTTAGAGTTAGTAAAATCGGACAAGCTACTGCGATAATCTCAAGGGTTCGCACAGGTTGGCACAAAGGCCACTCGCATCATGACTCATACAAGCATTCATATCATTTAAAACGTATTTTGAAAGTATTTAGACATATTTATTGGAACATTCACTTTGGGACAATGAGAGAGAGCGTACACATAACCCACGAACGAGCTTTCAAAACAGAGATATTCGAAACGAAGTCCAAAGGCGTATAAGCCAGGCTCTGATACTATTATGTCACGCCCCGATCTCCCGCAGGCTAAATTGGCCATTCCCGCTAGGCGAGAATCACCGCGCCAGCACTCCCGCGGAACAATCGCTTTTAACCATCCGGGCGTGATGCCGCACGAGCGTGAGCCACGCCCGTGCAAGGCCGTGGTTCATTGGCTGGCGGTAAGAGTTCTAAGCCACAGAGTCGCACAGATTATCCGAGTGCAACAGAGTCATGAACGCATAGGCGATCGGTAACAAGTTCACTGAGTCGACAATATAACGAAAGCATTCAATAACCCAAGTTAAAGTAAAGCAACTCTTTTATTGATAATAACAAGTGTTACAGGCGGCGCTTGGCCGAGATTACAAGTCGCTCAAGCCTCTCTCTCTCTGAAACAATAAAAATGTGCCAAGTGGCTATAATTGTGGAATGATTTGTACAGGCGATGTTCAGGTAATGTTCACAATGTTATGTCTTGTATATGTGCTTCTGTTCCGGACGCAGCGCTCCAAGGCTTCAGAGGAAACTCCTGGCCTTAGCACGCACGAAGGAGGCATCCGCACCGAACGAGGTTCTCCCGCACCCTGCAAATGATCTGGTGAGTTATTAGTACATTGAATGCACTGGTGGGGAGGCTACTCGCCCGCTCGATAAATCCAAACATGTAATATAGGTTATGTGCACCAACTGTTATGTTGTCTTTCTAGTTGCCTTAGGATCAGTTTCATGCAAGATTTGAATAGCCTACTTCGTGTGGCAGTACGCCGTGCGAAATGAGAGGAAACACGGCGAGACTTATCCACTTACCA
Source organism: Iris macrosiphon (assembly GCA_036927795.1). Taxonomy (NCBI): domain Eukaryota; kingdom Viridiplantae; phylum Streptophyta; class Magnoliopsida; order Asparagales; family Iridaceae; genus Iris; species Iris macrosiphon. The sequence goes on along the minus strand of JAYESA010000017.1, from coordinate 86,632,890 downwards.
TTTTACCTTCCCTGTCCAAGGCAAACATTGTTAAGTTAAGCACGGGCAAGTATAAGAATTCAGGGGCAATAGCATATGCAAACACGAGTATTATTGTATCATGATCGTTCAGGTGTTCAGTTATTCTTTTGATGCGATGCAATGACTCGCATGCGGATAGCCGCTAAGCGAGAATGACTTATCTATATGAACATGAGTCGCTGGCATAGCCATTTAGACATAGTCCAGGACAATGATAGCATGCTACGAGAGTACACGATGCGCTGTAAGCTATCCTGTCCCGTACACGATGACTACACACGAGTTCCATCCGGATCGGATCGGCCCCAGTGCCCCGGTGACCTTAAGTGAAACAATACCTCGTTTCCGAGTTGTCCGTGACATGCAATTATTGGTCTATCAATTATCACGAGATACACGAGAACACGAGAACACGAGTGCACGAGAATACGAGTACACGAGATACTTGAATCTTGATTCTTTGTTCAGTGAATGACTTGTCTTGATGCATTCCCCTGGTTTGGGGCTGCCTTTGGTGACCTAACGGTCCCGGATACTTGTAGGTTCAATCATGCACGGAACGACTACTTAGTAGTCTCTCGGGATTTGGATGAAAACAAGGCAACACACAAGCAGACAAGAATGCATTTGTATAAACACAAACATTCACGTTAACTCGGGCCCGAAGGTAAGTCGAGGAGTGAGATTGTAAGGGACTTCCCGAGCGACACGTTCTAGGGTAGCATGCGAGGGTCTGAACATATATATAAGCAATGTTTTATTTCCATGTTCTAGCATAAGCAATGCAAGTTGGGATTATTCCCTTAGCTAGGTGCGTTGGATTCTTATTAGCATGCATGGGTGATTCACCTAGCGACTAGCATGTATCTTTCCACATTTTATGTTGCTGGCTAAGCAAAGACAAGTTTACCGTAGCCACCCACCTTAGCGATGATTCGCCTCGGTTGAGCGATACGTCAAGCGAGCCTCTGAAAGCCTAAGCCGGATTCCTGTAGGGACAAGTCTGGATATCTTTTGCCTCAAACGAGTATTCTTGCCTGAGCAAAGCGAGTCGGGATATTGCACTTTTGCCGTTTGAATCGGCAATCCGCTTGAGCGAAACGGGGTGTTACAGATGTCCCTCTTGACTCTGCCGCTAAGTCGATCCTCGGGGCACGGTCCACTAAATATGGGAATCGATTTCGAAGAAGCAAATCCATAAAGAGGATGGGTTCTTGTTTCAGTCTATTCCGATCGAACAATACCGACTTATATTTCTTAGCCGCGCTCCCCGAATAGGGGTAACGGGGCACCACATCCTAACCAACTAATTGGAAGTTTCATCCACAAAACTTTGGAATAGAACCTACCACTAAGAAACAATGAAGGGAACCTTCCCCTCATCTCAGATTCAAGCTCCCAAGTAGATTCTTCGACCGAATAATTTTGCCAAAGCACGCTCATGGGAGGAACCGAACGACTTCGAAGCAACTTCTCTTTACGATCCAAGATTTGCACATGTTGTTCAACATAAGTCAAGTTTGCCTTTAGGTCTAGTTGATCAATATCCACCACATGACTCGGTTCGTACACGTACTTCCTAAGCTGGGAAACATGGAAGATATCATGCACTTTGGATAGTGACTGTGCCAGGGCTATTTGATATGCGACCGAGGCGACTCGCTTTAGTATCTCGAACGGACTAACAAATCTTGGACTTAGCTTCCCTTTTGCTCCAAATCTGGTGACTCCTCGCATGGACGAGACTTTAAGAAATACCCGATCACCTTCTAAGAACTCAAGAGGTCGTCGATGCGTGTTTGAGTAGCTCTTCTAACGACTCTGAGCTACCTTTAGCCGTTCTCGGATCAAACGAATCTTCTGGACGGTTTACTCCATGAGCCCCGAGCCAAGAATTTGTCATTCTCCAACTTTATCCCAACATATCGGGGATCTGCACTTCCGCCCATACAATGCCTCATACGGCGCCATCTGTATGCTGGATTGATATCTATTGTTGTATGCAAATTCGGCTAACGGTTGATGCATGTCCCAACTCGTCTTCAAGTCCAAGGCGCGGAGTCGTAGCATGTCTTCGAGAATTTGGTTGACACGTTATGTTTGACTGTCTGTTTTTGGATGGTAGGCGGAGCTGAACTTCAACTTCGTCTCTATTGCTGACTGCAGGCTTTCCCAGAAACGCGATAAGAATTGACAATCTCTATCAGAGACAATGGATACGGGTACGCCGTAGAGCCAAACAATTTTGTTAAGGTAGATCTGAGCTAAGCGGTCGGCACTCCAAGTACTTTTGATAGGCAGAAAGTGAGCTAACTTGGTGAGTCGATCAACGATAACCCATACGACATCATTCCCCTATTGCATCTTCGACAAACCAACAATGAAATCCATTTTTATGTGTTCCCATTTCCACTCCGGTATAGCGAGGTTCTGCATCTCTTCACCCGGCTTCTGGTGCTCGGCCTTTACCCTCTGACAAGCCATGTATTGCGACACGAACAACACCACATCTCTTTTCTTGCCGTGCCACCAAAATGTCGTACGGAGGTCTCGATACATCTTTGTGCTACCGTTAGTATATCTTTTCTGAGGGCTGCATCGTTTGGAATGCACAATCTTCCCTTTACTCGGATTATCTCGTCCGTGCCTACCAAAAAGTCGGTTGCCTTTTCTGCTGTGATAAGACCTTGCATCTTTTGCAGGAACATGTCATCCTTTTGAGCAGACTTGACTTTTTCTAACAAGTCAGGTTCGAGGCGCAGCTGAGCTACTTGTGCCCCCTTTTTGTATCTGATTATTAGAGTAATGCCTAAAGATTCAAGATCCTGATGCAGCCTATCATCAATAGCCAGGCTCCCAATGAATACTCGACTCAGCGCATCAGCTACAATATTACCCTTGCCCGGGGTGCATCTGATCATCAAGTCAAAATCGCTAAGGAGTTCAAGCCAATGCCGTTGTCGAAGATTCAAATCCTTTTATGTATATAGATATTTTAGGCTCTTATGATCCGTATAGATCTCGCACGGTACACCATAAAGGTAGTGGCGCCACAACTTCAGTGTGAACACCACTACTGTGAGCTCCAGACCATGGGTTGGATAATTCTTCTCGTGAGGCTTCAACTGCCTCGACGCGAAGGCTATCACTTTATTCCGTTGCATAAGAACACATCCCAATCCCTTTCTTGAGGTGTCACTATATATCTTAAAGTCATCGGATCCGTATGGAAGGGTAAGAATTGGTGCTGAGACGAGGTGCTGCTATAACTCCATAAACGAAGCTTTACAATCGTCCGTCCATGCGAACTTTACTCCCTTCCGCGTGAGCTGAGTTAGAGGTGAGGCAATCCTTGCAAAATATTTAATAAATCTTCTATAGTAGCCCGCCAGACCAAGGAAACTCTGAATATCACTAGCTGACTCAGGCCTCCTCCAGTTCACGATGGCTTCTATCTTCTTTGGGTCAACTGAGATGCCTGTTGCAGAAATAATATGCCCTAGAAAGGATATGCTTTCCAACCAGAACTTGCACTTGCTAAGCTTCGCGTACAACTTATTGTCTCGAAGGGTTTGAAGCACCATCCGTAGGTGTCCTGCGTGTTCATCCCTATTCCTCGAGTACACTAAGATTTTATCGATAAAAACGACCACAAATTTATCGAGAAAGGGTCGGAATACCCGATTCATCAAATCCATAAAAGAGGCAGGGGCGTTCATCAGTCCAAACGACATGACAAAAAATTCGTAATATCTATAGCGGGATCAAACGCAGACTTAGGCATGTCCTCAGGCTTAATCTTCAGCTAGTGGTAGCCTGAGCGAAGGTTAATTTTTGAGAACACCGTTGCCCCTTACAGATGATCGAAGAGGTCATCTATCCTGGGCAGAGGATACTTGTTTTTGATGGTGACCTTATTCAGCTCTCGATAATCGATGCAGAGTGGCAATGTTTCGTCTTTTTTCTTTACGAAAAGCACAGGCGCGCCCCAAGGAGACACGTTCAGACAGATGAACCCACGATCCATCAGCTCTTACAGTTGGCACTTTAACTCCTTCAGTTCAGCAGGGGCCATTCTGTACGGAGCCTTAGAAATTGGCTGAGTATTTGGGAATGTGTCAATGGTGAACTCGATCTCTCGGTCAGGTGGCATGCCGGGTAGTTCGCTCAGAAATATATCAGGGAACTTCGTCTCAATGGAAGAAGTGTCAACGTTTGCGTAATCCAGTTGCGTATCTCAAACCGACGCTAGGTATCCCTCGTAGCCAGAGTGTAGCATCCATCGAGTAGATATAGCCAAAATTACCATACAGGCCCTGGACGCATCAGTTGCTGGACTACTCGTATAGCAAAATTTGGCTTCTCCAGGTAGGCGAAAGATGACTTATTTCTGTGCACATTCGATAGTTGTCGAGCAAGCGCCAAGCCAATCCATCCCCAAAATGATATCATAATTCCGAACATCTAGGACTAAAACATCTAACGATAGCTTCCTTCCTCCAATACAGACGTAACTACCTTGGCATACTAAATGGACATGTATTTTCGTACCTAATGGGGTGCTAACACTAAGGTTTAGATACAACGATGTTATTTCTATATTATTTTTTACGGCAAAATTTGTGGATATAAAGCTATGCGTTGCACCAGAATCAAATAGCACACGTGCATGTATATTATTAAAAATCAAAATAGCTGACACAACGGTGTTTGAGGCCAGAGCTTTATCTCGTGTCATTGTGTACACCCGGCCTTGAGTCTGGCGACGCTCCTGCTGAGGCGCATCTCGGTTGGCCTGGGGTGCTGGGGCAGGATTTGGACGTTGAGGGCGGCGATGAAATGAGAGCGGACAGTCATTTATCATATAGTTCGAATCACCATATACTAAGCATAACCCAAGCTTCCTGCGACAATTTTTGGCCGTGTGCCCTAGCTTCTTACAGTAGGAACATGGTTGCCCTAGGTTTCCTCTTTGTTGACCGCCATGATTTTGATGCTTTGCAACGTTGTTTTCTCTTTCGTTGCTATGACGTTTGTGATTGGAGGTATGCACAGCGTCGGCAGCAACTGGAGGTTACTGTGATTCAAGAGATAGGGCATAATTTAGGACTTTTTGCATAGTCTGGTATTGGGGAACGACCACGTGTGCATGGATGGCAGGTCGTAGGCCCCCTTCAAATCGTCTGACACGACTCACCGCATCTGGTAAATATGAGCTTGCGAATTTGGCGAGCCGGTTGAATTCAGTAGAATACTGCTTTACTGTCATGCTGCCTTGCCGTAGTTGCACGAACTCGTTCTCCTTCTGCCGACGTACGGGAGGGGGTACGAAATCCTCTTCGAACGCGCCACGGAAAGTAGCCCATGCATTCGTCTCATCTTCATCGTTAACTGGAAGAGATCTTCGATGCACATCCCACCAATCTTACGTGTTCAAGCGAAGCTGCAGTTGGGCACACGCGACATACTTCTGCTCGGGTACCTCTAGAAGTTTGAAATAATTCTCAAGTTCGGCCAACCAATCTAGAGCCACGATTGGATCCTCAGTCCCTTTAAACGGCGTATTGCAGACCTTCTTGAAGTCGACAAAGTAGAAGGCAGTCACTTCCTTCTTCCTTGGAGTTTGAGGCATTTCGACTTCAAGCGCGGGTTGCTCCACCGGTGTCGCTGCTGTTGCCATGGACTGGTTGGAGGCCAGGGTCTGCATGATCTGTTGCAGGGTATCTACCTGCTTTTGTTGGACTGCAAACCAGGCTTCTAGATTGTCTTGGAACTTGCTTTGCCTCTCTTCCGCTCACTTCTCAGCCCATTCATAACGGGCCTCATCCCTCTGTTGGCTAGTCTCTAGCATCCGCATTATCTACTGAATAGGATCGACCCTAGATATTGCTCGCTGGCTCCGAGAACTTCCCGATGTGCCGAAATTGCTTTATTGGGCTTGTGTCTCGCTCGACGCTAGCGATGATGCTTGTGCTTGTGCCATTCCTTCAAAAGAAGGTGACTTACATCAGGATCATAATGTATTATTGACTCATTATATGAACGTATCTCATTTTGGCCTAATGAGTTCAAGAGTTCGCATAGGAAATAGATCGTTAAAGGAACTTTTCTAACACGAGGGTCAAAGGAACTTAAAGCTATGCTCTGATACCAATATGTCACGTCCCGATTCCGTAGAATCGATAGTCGTTCCCCGGGCGTGACGTCGTGCGTGTCTAGATTGCTCATCCCACTAGGATTAGGTATTTTTGCATAACAAGCACATATTCAGAGTACACAGATAAATTAAAACATAAAGTTGAAACATGGAAAAGTTCTTTTTATTGATAATGAACATCTATATACAAACTCTTGAATGAGTCAGAAGGTTGTCGCACGGGCTTACAAAAGTTGACACAAAATGAGATAATCGTCCTGTACATTATATCCCTTACTAAAACTTCAAAATATAAAGACCTCCAGGCTGAACGATGACTTTCCCATGGAGCAGCATTAAGTTTAGGTTGCTAGCTCTTGGCTTCAAAATGCTTCAAGTAAGGCACGATCAGGATGCGCCGACAGCTGGACTGGATTGGGCAGTGACTTCAGCTCCTCGCAGGATCTCCTTGGTGCGAGAAACCTGTTTCAACGAGGGTTAGTACATTAAAATGTACTGGTGAAGGAGAGCTAACCCAACTATACCAATCAACACATTATTTATATGAAGCATGCATATTATTTGTGGTCTTTCTATCTTGCCTTAGTTCATTTTACAAGCAAGCAGTATATATAGAAACTTCTGAAATGAACTTGCCACCGTTCGGTAACTTTTACCTGTCCGTCTGAACCACATGCACAATACTTACCATGTCCTTTCCTGCCACGAAGACACAAGTTAGCTTGCACAGGTTTAAATATACGTAGGGATCACTGGCATGATGCCATAATGGACGAGTTATAGTCTTGGGTGAGAGTGGTATGCAACGCTATGAGCTCGAGGTGAAGCATGCCAACCCGCTCGCTTGAGATACTAACATGAAGTTTCGCCCGGATTAGATCGGTGCCAGTGCCCCAGCGACCTTCCGCAGGAACCATTGACCTTATGTACAAGTTGTCCGTGATCAAACGACGTTTATACTAAGTTATTATTTGATGCAGTTGAGGCAACATGAGTACGAGACAAGTGATATGGCATGATTCATTTTTGCATAGTCTTCCTGAATAATTTTTTGCATAACAAGGTGTGTTCCATACTTAGCACAATTTATAGAAGAAGTATGCATTTCTAACTAAAATTGAAGCATAGAAAGAACATTCTAAAAGAACTAGCAAAAATTTATTGTGCATAGTCTCCCTGCACAATTTATTGCATAACAAGGTGTGTTCCATACTTAGCACAATTTATAGAAGAAGTATGCATCTCTAACTAAAATTGAAGCATAGAAAGAATATTCTAAATGAACTAGCATGCAATAAGATAACCGTTCACAAGTTGATTGACAAGCATAAAGTAGGTCAAGTCTATTTCTTTGTATCTTGACATCTTTTAGTTATTACTTGGTATCATTTGATCGGGGCAAACAAGAATACAAGATTTTTAGATGTGAAGTCTTCGAAGAAGGGACAACTGAATCGAATATAAGCCACTCACAAGTTGGTTGGAGAAGGGAAGGAAAGAGGTGCTTTAAGACTCCGCTCGTACGTCGCCTACTGCTCGTTTACCTGCATTGCCACGAAAAGCTGATCAATACCTCTTTCACTCTTTCCAATCTCGGAATTGAAGTACAGTTCAATGAATGAAAAAAATAAAATCTATTGAAACTGTTCAAGAAAATGCAAACAAATCCGAAAATAACTCAAAGCACGAAAGCAACAAAGCGACAGCGAAAACTAGGCAAGATAACTTGCAGCAGAGATATCCCTTTTGACTCTGCCGCTAAGTCGATCCTCGGGGCACGGTCCACTGAATATGAAAATCGATTCCGTAGAAGCAAATCCATAACGAGGATGGGTTCTTATTTTAATCTATCCCGATCGAACGATACCGACTTGTATTTCTTAGTTGCGCTCCCCGAATAGGGGGAACGGGGCACCACATTGCAAAGGCAAATATATATATATATATATATATATATATATATATATATATATATATATATATATATATATATATATATAATCTGGATCAATAGTTCCGCTTATAAAGCCCCCAAAAAATTTTGTCACTGTGGTCTGTTGGATGGTGCTTTAGGTCATCTAATCTTGACCGTTGATCAAAACAACGGTCAAGATTAGATGACTTAAGACGATCCAACGGCCAAAAATGATGGGACTTTTTAGGGACTTTATAAGCGGGACTCTTGATCCGGATCCATATATATATATATATATATATATATATATATATATATATATAAATACTGTTTCAAGTAATCTCAACCATACATTTTTTAAAATGTGTGGTCATAAATTATTCCATAAAGTTGTTGTCACGTTAGCTTACTTTATAATAACACATTTTAAAAAAATGTGTGACTGATATTGCTTAGTGCAATAAATGATGCAATAAGCCTTGATGCATTATCCCATCCCATATATATATATATATATATATATATATATATATATATATATATATATATATATATATGCACGTTCGTTCTACCGATTTATTATTAGGAAGATTAAAAGATACTTGTAGTCAAAATTTGTTCATTTTCAAATCAGAAAATTTACCGTCGCAAAATTAAATTATATTAAATTAATACAATCGAAACAAGTTTACTAAAATTAAAAATAAAGACATAGTCAGCCAGCTCTGTTGGCGAAAAACACACCAGAGCGAACACGTAGGCAAAAAAATAAATAAATATGGACCCCACATGCCAATTTCTGCCAACAGTGTTGGCAGAAATTGGGCATGTGGGTCCCGTGGTTGGGTTGCGGTGGTTTGGTTTGTTTTCTTAGTTATTTTTTATTAGTTATGTTTTGGTTTTTTTATTTAGTTTTTTTGATTTAGTTTAGTTTTGGAATTTGGTTTAAGAAGATTTATTTTAACGAAATAAAATTAAATAAATTAATTGTAAAGAAAAATTTAGAAATTTTTTTTATAAAAAAAGAAACGGTTTGGTTTTTTTAGAAAATTGTAAAAAAAATTCCTTAAAGAAAAAAATGGCTATTGCAATGTTTAATAAGAAAAAAAACTAAATAAAAAATAAATAAAAAAACTAGAATTTATTTGTGTCCACTAATTTTCTCTTTATTTTAATGATTTAGTTTTTTTATATGAAAAAAGACTAAGTAAAGAAGAAAGACAAATAATAGGTTGGGGAATGATTTGGTTTTTATTTCGGTTTGAAATTGGGTCTGGGTCTATGGATTGGTGTTGGTTTAGTAGTTGGTTTATGTCCAATGGCTATTTCACAACCGCTCTTTCAACGGCTCTTATTTTTTCAACGTTCATATCCAATGTTCATCTAACGATCGTTTCGAAGTTACCTATATAAATGTCGTATTTGTTTGATATCAATATATCAAACGTTGCAATCAATTTTTTTATTTCTTTCCATACAAATTTTTTTTCCTTCCACACAGGAGAAGCTCAGTTCAATATACAATATTTGAAGTCCATTTTCTTGTTGTCATGAATCAAAGTATAACAATACTATGCTCGCTTGGTGGTGTACTAAATGTGTTAGCTTATGAAGGAGGTTTAGTTGAAGTTCATTTAATTGATCAAAATATTTTGTTTGATAATTTACGTAATCTAATAATTAAATTTTTTCTATTGACTATGAATTTTTATTGGTACATATTTATCAATCTAATTGTATAAATTTAGTTAGTGAGGAAGCATGGAAATTTATTCTTGAAGTTAATATACAATCACTGTATATTAATATTTTTGTGACTCCACCACCACCACCACCAAGAATTAGTAGTGCTCCTAGTTCTTCTCACCAAGTTATTTCATTTACTGAAGAAGAACATAGAGTAGATGATGGTAATATCGACGATAAAAATAGTGATGATTTAATAGAAAATATAGATGATGTACTTGACGATAATGTTGATAGTTTAAACAATTTATTCATTGGAAGAGAATTTATGAATCGTCATGCATTTGGAAGTTTTATTAGTGATATAGCAATTATAATTTTTTTTATTCCAGGGCTACTAGAAACAATGCCAGTGGAATTGTATATAAATGTAACGTTTCTAGTTGTAATTGGAGAGTGTACGCTAAAGCCATTAGCAACGGCGAAACATTCGTCATTATTATGCTAGAAAATGTACATTCTTGTTTAGGTGGACTTACAACGGGAAATCATCCATTAGCGACAACTATATGGATTAAGAATAAGATTATTGATAAAATTCGTGATAATCAGTCGTATAGTCCATCGCATGTTGTAAATGATATCTATAGGGAACACCGAATACATATTAAATATTGTAAAGCTTGGAAAGCTAGAGAAATTACTCTATCATAAATAAATAGTAGTTATATTGATGCATATAGTAGTCTTGAAGAGTATGCTTTTACAATAATTGAGACCAATCCAGGTAGCATATGTTATATAAAGACTACAGAAAATAATAAGTTTCAAAGAATTTTTATTTATTTCAAGGCATGCATTGATGGCATTTTAAAGGGATGTTTACATGTGATTAGTACTGATGCTATATTTCTTTTATCTAAATTTCAAGGTATTTTATTTATTGCGTGTGCTCATGGTCCTAACTATCAATTATATCCAATTGTTTATGCTGTTGCTGAGAGCGAAAACACGAATTCTTGGACTTAATTTTTAAACGGTTTGAAAATATCTTTTGAAGGTAGTTTTAATGCGTGGGATACAATTTATTTTATATCAGATAAACATAAAGGATTAATAGATGCCATGCGTGCTACTTTTCCAGAATTACCTCATTTTTATTGTATTTAATATTTTAAACAAAATTTAAAACAAGTATGTAGACTGCCTTTTTTTTAACGTAAATTAGACTACCTTGCAAGATGTTATAATGAGACAGATGCGAATATTTGCTTTAAAACAATTAAGGCTAAAAATATCGATGTTTACAATTGGCTTGTTGGAGTAAATGATGAAACTCGTGTTTTATCATACTGGATAACAACTTATTCTCCTTGTCCTAGATTAGATATTAACACGTCGAACCTTGCTGAATGCTTCAATAACTGGATGAAAAACTTACGTGATAAACCAATAACAACACTACTTGATGGTATTCGAGCCAAAATTATAACACTTAAGGACAAAAATCGGCAAAAAGCTAAAAATCTTGCAACTGACTATTGTCCAAAGATGTTAGTTGGTTATTTGTTTGAAATATTGTCCAAAGATGCCAGTATCATAAGAAAAAGACACCAAATGCAAATATTGAGTATAGTTGGTTATTTGTTTGAAATACTAGATCGTGAAACAAACAGAACATATGTTGTTAACTTAGATAAAATTTTTTGTACATGTTTTAAATGGTATCATACTTGTCTGCCATGTGTACATGTATGTTATGCTTGTAATTCTAAAAATATTAGCATCGAGAGTTTTTATCCAGGTATTTTTTTCCAAAGAAGCATAAAGAAGCGTATATGAGCAGCACCTGGAGCAAATTCTAGTCCCTTACAACATTCAAAGTACATTGGTTATAGGCGGCATTGGAGTATCAGATGTATGATGAAAAATGAAAAGACTAAAGAAGAACCGCATCAATCATCAAGATATCTCCGATGTAGCAATTGTAATGGTTTAGGACACAATCGAAGAAGATATACCAACCAAAGAGAATAAATGCATTGGCATCGATTTTCTTAGAAAATTTATAAGTTTATTGATGTAATTTTATTTCTAATACATAAATTTATAATAAAACCTAGCAGTACAAAATTTTTATTCTCTGCCTCTTGCCATCCTGTCATAATACCTACGAGGCCTTGGCCTAAGACCAAGTATATTTCTTCTTGCTACTATATCCTCGGGTCTCTCCCCTGGTAATGGTGCCCATGGGTCAAATTCATCAGTCTTCTGTATCTGCACCGGCGCTGTTGGAGTCATAAATAACTGAGTAGCTGTATCAAACTGGGATGCATCAAATATAGAAGTGGCCATCTGCATATAATAATCCCAATAGTCACCACCAGGCTGTGACGTCCCCTCGCCCGCCTCTCAGTCCATCTGTGGGGTACGTGCCTGTGACGTCCCCTCGCTTGCCCACTGATAAGTGCCCTGGCTAGCCTACTAGGAAGTGCCCTGGCCAGCCCACTGGACAGTGTCCTGGTCAGCCTGTTAGGAAGTGCCCTACTCAGCCCGTTGGAAACTGCCCTGCTCAGCCTGCTGAGTGACCTCGTCCTCTTGTTGAGGCGGGCTATCCATATGCCAAACATGAGGATACTTTCTACGCGGACGTGCTTGCCGTCGGCTAACTAAGCCTTGAGGATAATCCGATGGAATATGTAACAGAGGGTTCGGTAGAGTAAGAATTGCTTGCACATCATCTAAAAATGATCTTACTGCTGTGCTCAACGAGTCTCTCACTGGATAATTTTCATATGCTATATTCAAATTTGGAAACTGAAATATTAAGTAGAATCCAATTAATTCATATTAAAAAAAACTATGGAGACAAACATTTTTATCAATAAAATACGTACCTTCTCAATTACACGTTGATACCATTCACGATAACTAGCATCATCAACGGCCCAAGGTTGGAATGGCAAATCCTCATATCGGTAGGATCGATTACTGATAAGAGGATCTCCCCACCAAGATCTATAGGCAATATCACCTATTGCTACACCATTTAAACAAATATGAGCGTATGATTTCATATAATTTTGGAAATTTTATTTTGTTCAACTTTTTAAATAACTTACCCTCATCTATAGAGTCCATTAGTTGAGACGACTGTACCGCGGGCTGTGTCTCCAATCTAGAATTCCACTGTGAAATTATTTTGCTTGCTCTTTTAGTTGCACTCCCTCTACTATGGTTTAAACATGGTGGCTCATCGAGAATTTTTTGTTTCACCCAGAATTGTTGTATAACGCGATCAGCTGGATGATACATGATTTTACTGACGAATATTAGGAAACAACTATGGACACTAAGGTCATAGGCTATTGTTTGTATTTTAGTAGGATTATGCTTAAGCCGCTACGGACAATATGTCACCTATTTTATGACAAAAAATTATAAGATAATGGTCATAATGGATTTATAAAATAATAATACATATATTTTACCTCGTTATACTTTAGTGTATCAAATTTGACCCAGTATAAAGAGATAATGACATGTTCATAGTGTACTGGATCTGCTACATCCGTAGTCCACCGTAAAGCTGACAGAAAAACACCAACGTCGGTATTAATACGGGAGACTGGCCTACCAATATGAAAGTGCTCGTAGGACCAAACATAGAAAATACGAGCATATGATATAAGTGCATATATTTTCAATGTAAATGAAATTAAGTAAAACTTTTCATATGATATAAGTGCACATATTTTCATACCTGTATTAATGTCGTGCAACCACTTAAATTTACCTTCGTTGCATTCATGTCTTCAAATTATACAAAATCTGTCATAGAACTATATAAATATGCCAACAGTGACGTTCCCCAAGTGTGGCGCGTAGGTGCAGCCAGGTCTACCAAAAAAGGTAGAAAACATAAATCAACTAAATCTGATGAGTCTGAAAACAACATTCCGCTTAATAAACCTAGCAAGTAGGCTCTGGTGCAAGAAATGACCTGAACAAATGATGATGAAATGATATGCGTTAAATTAAATTAAAAATATATACGTAAATAATAACATAAGTTACGAAAAAAACCATACTTACCTGATCCTCATCTACTGAGATAACTTGATCACCAATACGATCTAGGTGCAAAAAGTTGTGACGGAGCCACGTAAATGTCACAAGGTTTTTACTAGGTTTATTACGCGGTGCCTCCACACCTAGGTACTTTGTAATCATAGTGTCGACAAAAAATTGATTTATCAAATATTATAGGTTCACCCGTAATAGGTAAACCTAAAATATTTGCCACATCTGCTAGAATAATACTCATCTCTCCGAATGGTAACTGGAAGGTATTTCGTCCGGGCCACCAACGCTTAAGTAAACTGAAGATTAAGTCTCTATCGTGTTGCATAAAAGATATCTTGTCAACATAATAAAAGCCAAATATTTTCAATAGTGCTACCTGGTGGTCGCTCAACCTCCAATACCCAAGTCTGCTATCGTGACGCCACGAGACATGCTCTCGGCACCATTCATTATTAGTATAATCGTATTGCTATATATGAAAAACATAGATAATGTTATTAGTAGACATGTACAAAATATCATTCATATTGATTTACACTATTAAATTTTATTGTACCTTCCCATAAAATATTAAACTAGATATATTTTTCGCACGTTGCTGGATTATTAAATCCGTAGTAGGCCCTCCAGGAATACGTTCGTCGTTTTGGCTGCCCATCTGTACATTTATGGTTGTCAAAACACATATTTTGGCTGCCCATCATTTTACACATTACATAATGTCACGCCCCTGTCCCAAAAATACGTAGGACTAGGACACGTAAGCATGCCAGCCGCATGGATATGGCAACTCCAATATATGGAAACCAAATCCACACGTACGCTGTAATATGAATATCAAGTCCACAAGTGGTATAAAATGTATCACAAGTCACAGGCTATAATCTAAATCTCATCTACGAAAATCAGATATAAATAATAACCAGCATCTATATAACTAGATCTTAACATAAATATCTGAGGATGATAGTTGGATGGAAACAAATCCACTACCAACTCGAATGGAAAAGTACAACACAACAAATACAATATAGGAATACCAGCTAACGACCATGGGCTCAAAGAGAAGACATCCTCGCAACACAAGTAATCATCCAAATCTGCGCTCCTGTAATTACTCAAGAACAGATACACCTGGCAGAGGACCAGGTCCTCAGAGGGACGTAATAAGATACAGAAAATACGAGCCAATTTGAATACAGTAAACATGCATATTATTTGAAAATAAATAAGTACGCTGTACAAGACCATCTATATGAATGCAAATAAGGATAACTTTTCGACGTATGGGCAAGGGTAGGCTACTCGATCTAATCCTCACAACCTCACGCTCGTCAGTGGACATCATCAGCCGACATACCGCGGGGGTAGCGACCCTCGGACTCCATCAATCGACATACCGCGGGGGTAGCGACCATCGAACACGACCCACCATAGTGCGTGCTAGTGACTACGGTATTACCAGAGTGGTTAAAAGCCCATACGCCTAATGATTGTCCTCTATGATACTAAGTGTCATGTGTGTGTCAACATATCTAATACATAGTAATGACTGAAAGAAAACTACACATGCAAGAATAAACAAAAATACAATAAATATACAGAAATATACTAAGCATGCAAAATACTGTAAGCAATTTGGCAAGATATCTTGCCTGGGGTCCTGCTGCTGGTATGAATCAGAGTCCAAGTCACAGTCCAAATAGCCTATGTATTACAAATTTATCACGTCAAAAGATAATTTATTTTAATTTATTTAATTCTGGAATAATTACTCTAAAATCCTATTTTAATCTTATTATTCTAATTTTTATGTTAATTCCTAAATTTTGTCCAAAGAAACTGAATTTTATCAACTCGAGACTCATGGCACGCAAATCGAGGTGATCTGTTGACCGAAAAGTCAACCGACACAAACTCAACTTTCATGCATGATTTTCTGTAGATTTCAGCGTTAAAAATATGCTGGAATTTACGGCTCGTCCGAATTCAAATTCGTTTGGGAATTATGGCACATACAAATTTTGTATTGTGCACCGATGGTTAAATTCTAACCTAGAAGTTCTATAGAATTAACAGTATATAAATACTTCGAATTAAATTCTAGGAAAAACATATGTCAATGATCTCGACATTAGCTTCCTAAAATTTAAACGGTTCATGATTCTGATTCCTGATTTTCCCGAAATCGCGAAAATATTAAAACACGTCTATTTTCGGACATACTGAGCTCTACGAATTTTCTAGAATTTAATACTCATAATTTTGTAAAATAAATTATATAATCAGAAATCTAACCTCAATATCTTTCTAACGCAAGAAACTAGGCCTCGTTTGGAGTTTGGAGCTATGTGCAATGGCTTGTCGAAGATGAAGGAACCCTAGATGGCAATTCTCCAAAATCTCTCTCCCTCTAATAATGGGATAATTAGGGTTATAATAATAATATATATTTATATATAGGGATGTACCTGCGGCTGAATGGATATTTATAGGCTGACACGTGTCAGAATCTGATTGGATGGTTTTTGTTATATTATTTGTTTTTGATTTGCCTTTATCAAAACATTATTTAAGTCATTTTAAATGTAAATAACTCCAAATAAATATTAAAAATAATCATAAAAATCTGAAAAAATTACATAAAATATATTTTGAACCTATAAATCCTAAAAAAATATTTGGAACAATTTTATATTCATAAGTTTACTACTATAATTAGGAGAAGCTCTAAACATTAGTTTTATCTATTTAACTAAAAATAAATACTAACATTATTCCAAAAATTCTAAAATAATTCCAGAAAATATATAATAATATTATAAACCCTAAAAAATAATGTGGGTCCATTCTATATTCCTGGTCTTGCACAATAAATTCTACAAATCCTAAAAATTAGTTATTTGTCTAAATAACTCCCAATAAATACTAAAAGTATTCAGAAAATTTTCAGAAAATTCTAGAAAATATATTTGACTATTTAGAACCTAAAATAAAATTTTGGAATATTTTTAACTAAGTTTGAACATAAAATAAATTCTTCAAAGTCCTAAAAAATTAGTGTTACTAGTTTTTAATTAACTAAAAATTATGAAAAAATCTTAATAATCTAAAATAGCCTAAAAATAATTCTAAATAAATATTTATATAAGTAAATATACTAAAAAAATTTATTTTCTAATTAACTAAGAGAGTACTCTAAATAAATTCAACTTCTATAATAAATATAATAATATAAAATATACACAAAATACCTATTTTGGGTGAGGGAGTTTACAATCTACCCAACTTAAAACAATTTCGTCATCGAAATTAAAATAAGGCATAATTTGTTAAATCCTTCACATTCGTACATAAGGTACGTCAATTGCAATCTCTTCCAAAAATTTAAATAACAAAATCTATTCAAATCTATCGCGATCACTTCAAAATTAAGATAACTACTGTTTAAATCAAAATTCAACCTGTCGTAATCTCTTCTCAAATTTTTTTTTAAATAATCAACATTCAAATCTAACTCAAGTCTATATGACATCCCACATCAAAATTTATATCACCATTTCCAACTATCATAATCTCCTCTAGACTTTGAACAATAAACAATTCTAATCAAATCTTATTCCTATTCTCAAATTAAGAATTTTGTACTCTTCAAATATTTAAACTCAATTTACATCCTTAATATTTCAAATAGGTGACCCAACAATCAAAATTGAACTTTTAATCCAAATCATCAAATTATAAAATTTAAATCTAATTCACCAATTGTTCAAGTCTAAAATTATATATTTATCCTCAAAATTTAAATCGATGATTCATCCTTCAATATTCAAAATTTAAATCATGTGCTCAAAGTATAAATATTTGGTCCGCAATATCAAGATTTTAAAATTCGTTAAATCCTCATTATCTTAATCCTTCTTTTAAAAAAATTCAAAATTAAAATGACTTGAATCTCCCAATCTAATCTTACTTGATCACAATCTAAAAGAAATTCCTTTCAAGTTGGCAATGCACTACTACCCAACTTAGAATTTATTCATCTATCACAGAAGGCTATATACTTTAAGAAAAAATTTCCTTAATTTATTTACTCATGTCATTCAATCCTCAAAACTTCCACGCCGATTATATCATATATGATATGTCCTTAATTACAAAAGAATAATCCTCAAGTATGTGATCGGCCTACGGGGTATATCTAGTACTCTTTGTGTATTAAACTTATACCAAGCACGAGGTTTCGTCTTTCCGAAATAAGGGAAGACGGAGATCAATAATAAAGAGTTCAAGGGCGAGGTAATAGAATAGAAGTATCGGGATCAAGGCGTTTAAAGAATTCAAATGAGAATTATTAAAGTAGTTGTGGATTGAAATCCTATTTTGATAATTCCTATTCACATGCTCGTATTAGTACAGTTATGTAGCCGATACGATACGCTCAGACATGACTAGGACAAGTATATTCGTCTACCAATCACTACATATCTCAATCCATGTAAAGTAGTATTACGAAGGGCGAATCAAGCGCACTAAGGTTAGCTAGACCTTAATACACTGATTCTGAAATGTATTAGTAGGCGTCCCCAATAATATATATCTCATGATCAAGCTCGATAAAAGAGTAAGCTTGCAAAACTAGGCTATAATAGCAGCATAAGTTAAGGTAGTGCAGCAAATATAAGTACGCTAGATGATGATGAAAGGAGGTACAAATTAATTCAAGTTCACAAAACAAAACAACTAAGCAACAATAATAAAAGACTCTACAATCCCTACAGTTATCATACAACCTCCTTGTCTATGTCGCTAGTCGACCAAATGTGGGCAAGGACCTCTAACTTCTATTGTCTGAATAACCACTGTCGTCTTATGCTAGTATACAATTAATGTTGTTCAATCACACTTCAATAATAGGTCAAAAGACTATGTGATACTAGGTTGTGAGGTATACTACCCAACTTAAAACAATAAACTAATACTGTGACAGTCTTAAGGGTACCGTAGAAGCTCCTGTTAAGGTCTTCGAGAAGGGGTCTTGGCACTTGTTAGGGTATCCTCTTATATTACATAGGTCATGGTCGTCTTAACTCTTAGTCATAGTGCAAGTGTCAATAGTAAGAATGGGACAGTTACTAGCCTCAAGGGAAAGGGAATATAACTCGTATTGAGGTGTGGTACAAGTTACGCAATTTAAAACTAAGGAATAAGCACCAGGTCTCAATCTACAAGAATAACTTAACTATCAAGTTCTAACTACTAAGCACACAATTTCAAAATTTAAGATTACAACTATAATCCTAGCAAACTATGTGTCCTTAACAAAGAAATAAATTACTTGGACTACTATCAGAAGTGTCAGGTGGCACGAGTTGAAAGATAAAGAAAAGAAGAACGTAATTTTGGTCGTCGCACAATTAGCGAACGCTATGGTCACAGGGGAACAATATATGAAAATAGAGGGGCTCTAGATAGCATCATGGTTTTCCAAGGGAAAGGGGTATGCTAGTCTCTGTGTTTGAGGTATGATTAGGAAAATATTCTATGCATTGCTCTTGGTTTTCTAAGGTACTGTCTGCTTATCTCAAGACAAGAATCTAAATTTATGGTTCTCCAATACTCATCTAACGGCGTGGGTTAGGTTCAGTCCTAATATTCACTTTGGTTTTCTATTGGTTTCTCAATGCTAGGGGCAACCATAATAGTAAACTTCTAACTAACTCTAGTAGTGTCTATACTACTCTCAAGTCCTCATAACACATCAGGGGGTAATGGTAAACCAATTCTAGAGATAAGGAATTCTAGGGTTCACTAGACATCCTAAACTTAGTGGTGTGTCAGTACTCTAGTTGTACTCTTAATAGGAAGGTTATCCTACTTATCATCTAACAACATGAACTTCTATATTCTAGGAGAGACTATACTAAAGGAACTATTATGGGAGTACAGGAATCAAGCAGAATGCAATTATTCAAATAGAATAGATTAGAAGAAAGATGAGTCATAGTCAATTGTGGATGAGATCCTATACTCTAGTCCTAGGTGCAGGCTTATTCGGTACAGTAACGTAACCGAGACAATATGCTCTAGACCTGCATGGGCCACCACAAAAACATGTCATGCCCCTATCCCAAAAATACGTAGGACTAGGACACGTAAGCATGCCAGCCGCATGGATATGGCAACTCCAATATATGGAAACCAAATCCACACGTACGCTGTAATATGAATATCAAGTCCACAAGTGGTATAAAATGTATCACAAGTCACAGGATATAATCTAAATCTCATCCACGAAAATCAGATATAAATAATAACCAGCATCTATATAACTAGATCTCAACATAAATATCTAAGGATGATAGTTGGATGAAAACAAATCCACTACCAACTCGAATGGAAAAGTACAACACAACAAATTCAATATAGGAATACCAGCTAACGACCATGGGCTCGAAGAGAAGACATCCTCGCAACACAAGTAATCATCCAAATCTGCGCTCCTGCAATTACTGAAGAACAGATACACCTGGCAGAGGACTAGATCCTCAGAGGGACGTAACAAGATACAGAAAATATGAGCCAATTTGAATACAGTAAACATGCATATTATTTGAAAATAAATAAGTACGCTGTACAAGACCATCTATATGAATGCAAATGAGGACAACTTTTCGACGTATGGGCAAGGATAGGCTACTCGATCTAATCCTCACAACCTCACGCTCGTCAGTGGACATCATCAGCCGACATACCGCGGGGGTAGCGACCCTCGGACTCCATCAATCGACATATCGCGGGGGTAGCGACCATCGGACATGACCCACCATAGTGCGTGCTAGTGACTACGGTATTACCAGAGTGGTTAAAAGCCCATACGCCTAATGATTGTCCTCTATGATACTAAGTGCCATGTGTGTGTCAACATATCTAATACATAGTAATGACTGAAAAAAAAACTACACATGCAAGAATAAACAGAAATGCAATAAATATACAGAAATATACTAAGCATGCAAAATACTGTAAGTAATTTGGCAAGGTATCTTGCCTGGGGTCCTGCTGCTGGTATGAATCAGAGTCCAAGTCACAGTCCAAATAGCCTATGTATTATAAATTTATCACGTCAAAAAATAATTTATTTTAATTTATTTAATTCTGGAATAATTACTCTAAAATCCTATTTTAATCTTATTATTCTGATTTTTATCTTAATTCCTAAATTTTGTCCAAAGAAACTGAATTTTATCAACTCGAGACTCATGGCACGCAAATCGAGGCGATCTGTTGACAGAAAAGTCAACCGACACAAACTCAACTTTTATGTATGATTTTCTGTAGATTTCAGCGTTAAAAATATGCTGGAATTTATGGCTCGTCCGAATTCAAATTCGTTTGGAAATTATGGCACATACAAATTTTGTATTGTGCACCGATGGTTAAATTCTAACCTAGAAGTTTTATAGAATTAACAGTATGTAAATACTTCGAATTAAATTCTGGGAAAAACATATGTCAATGATCTCGACATTAGCTTTCCGAAACTTTAAACGGTTCATGATTCCGATTCCTGATTTTCCCGGAATCGCAAAAATATTGAAACACATCTATTTTCGGACATACTGAGCTCTACGAATTTTCTAGAATTTAATACTTATAATTTTGTAAAATAAATTATATAATCAGAAATCTAACCTCAATATCTTTCTAACGCAAGAAACTAGGTCTCGTTTGGAGTCCGGAGCTATGCGCAATGGCTTGTCGAAGATGAAGGAACCCTAGATGGCAATTCTCCAAAATCTCTCTCTCTAATAATTGGATAATTAGGGTTATAATAATATATATATATATAGGGATGTACCTGCGGCTGAATGGATATTTATAGGCTGACACATGTCAGAATCTGATTGGATGGTTTTTGTTATATTATATTTTTTTGATTTGCCTTTATCAAAACATTATTTAAGTCATTTTAAATCTAAATAACTCCAAATAAATATTAAAATAATCATAAAAATCTAAAAAAATTACATAAAATATATTTTGAACCTATAAACCCAAAAAAAATATTTGGGACAATTTTATATTCATAAGTTTACTACTATAATTAGGAGAAGCTCTAAACATTAGTTTTATCCATTTAACTAAAAATAAATACTAACATTATTCCAAAAATTCTAAAATAATTCCAAAAAATATATAATAATATTATAAACCCTAGAAAATAATGTGGGTCCATTCTATATTCCTGGTCTTACACAATAAATTCTACAAGTCCTAAAAATTAGTTATTAGTCTAAATAACTCTCAATAAATACTAAAAGTATTCAGAAAATTCCCAGAAAATTCTAGAAAATATATTTGGCTATTTAGAACCTAAAATAAAATTTTGGAATATTTTTAACTAAGTTTGAACATAAAATAAAATTTTCAAAGTCCTAGAAAATTAGTGTTACTAGTTTTTAATTAACTAAAAATTATGGAAAAATCTTAATAATCTAAAATAGCCTAAAAATAATTCTAAATAAATATTTATATAAGTAAATATACTAAAAAAATTTATTTTCTAATTAACTAAGAGAATACTCTAAATAAATTCAACTTCTATAATAAATATAATAATATAAAATATACACAAAATACCTATTTTGGGTGAGGGAGTTTACACATAACTTAAATTCACTAAATAAATACTAGTATCCTAGCATTTAAAAAATAAAAACTGACATAAAATTATTGCATATACAAAAGAGAGTATAAATGAAGGAGAATAGAATAAAGACCCTCAACAATAAGGATTGTGTGTGCTCACAAAGACTGCTGTGTCCACTTGCAAAGGAGAGAAAATAAAGGCTGCTCGAATTGCTGCTATGTGCTCACAAGGAATGATGTGTATTACTTCTTACTGCACTCTGTTCTTCTTCCTCCTTCTCTTCTTATAGCTCACACCTCCCACCAACTTCTTCTCTTTATTTTATTACTTCTCTCCTTTACTTCCTCCCTCCATGAGACATGTCTCTTCTTCTTCTTTTTTTACTCTCTCATATCTCTTCTTCTTTTTTCTTGTCAAGTCTCTACTTCTTTTTTTCTTGTCAAGTCTCTTGTCTCTCAATATTTTTGTTGTGTAGTCTTTCTTGTCTCTTTCTCGTTAAACCAAACCGAAGAACATTACCCCCTTCCACGTTAAACCAAACCGAAACAATGGCCAGGGGACATAAACCAAAACCAACTCCTGAGCCAACATCAATCCATAGACACATATCAAATTTCAAACCCAAATAAAAATTAAAACAAACCAAAATTCAAATTTCAAACCTAATTAAAAATCAAACAAAAATCCAAAACTAAACTAAATAAAAAAATCAAAATCCAAAACAAAACTAAATAGAAAAAAACTAAAAAAAAAAACCAAAACATAACTAATTAAAAATAATAATAAAACAAACTAATAAAATAAACCAAAAACAACCAAACCAACCGTGGGCCCCCACATGCCCAATTTCTGCCAACACTGATGGCCAAAATTGTGCAAGCACAATTTCGGCCAACAACGTTGGCAAAAATTGGCCTATGGGGTCCATATTTGATTTTTTTTGGTTTTTTTTGCCTACGTGTTCGCTCTGGTGTGTTTTTTGACAACTCTGTTGGCTGACTCTATCTTTATTTTTAATTTTAGAAAACTTATTTCATTTGTATTAATTTAATATAATTTAATTTTGCTATAGTAGATTTTTTGTTTTCAAATGAATGCATGATGCTAAACAAATTCTATTTTCCAATACTCTTTTTATATACTCAATGCATTTAAGAGCTGTTGTAATCATAAAACTATTTTTCAATGCCTTTTTTTATATTCTCAATGTATTTAAGAGATGTTGTAATAATAAATATCAAATGATTACTCTTATACTTACCTAGATACCTCCGATTAAATTTAATTAAGATTTTTAATTTAGTAAATATAAGAAAAGGTATTTTTGGAAAGAAAATTTTTATGGTAAAGACTACTTTTGTCACTTTTGCATTATATATATATGACGTCTAGCCTAGTGGTTAAGATCGATGCATATTACCCAGGAGGTTGCGGGTTCGAGCCTCTTGGACGCCATTTAATTCCTCCTTGGGGGAATTAAGTGGTGAGTTGGTGATGCTTGTAGTGCAGGTGCGGTTCAAGTGCAGTGCAAGTGCGGGCCTACGGGCCGAGATGTCTGGGGCCTTCGGGCCGGGATGTGGTGAGTCTTCGGGCCGAGTTTGTAGGCCTTCGGGCCAGGAATATGTAAAAAATTACCTCTTCCAAAAAAAATAAAAAAATAAATAAATAATATATATATATATATATATATATATATATATATATATATATATATATATATATATATATATATATTCTCGTTACTACTAATGGTAACAGGAAACCCTAACCCTAACATCGGCGTTGGGGGAGATAGTATGGTTTTCTCTGGTGCATGGGATCTAGGGACAACGAAGGATGCGGGGAGACGAGGCTTCAGCGATGAGGTCACGGTAGGCAGCTTTGAACAAGGTGGTGGGTGGTCTATCGTTTAATGGAGGAGGCGTAGTAAGTTTGTGATAATAGCGGACAAACCTCATATGGCCTCATCAGCGTCTTGATCAGGGGTTACGGTCGATAATCATATGGTCGGTAGAGCGGGTGCGGGAGGAGCTTCTCGACAGAGTCATGGTAGGCGAACATGTCAGGCGGTGAGGAGTTTACCATGACGTATGGCTGGTGCTCCCTATGGTAGCCAGAAGGGGCATGTGGATGGGGTATTCCCTATGATCTGTTGGGAACACGTGCTCTCTGATACCCCATGTTGGGAACACTTGCGCTCTGATACCACGTATTGGTCGCGCAGCAGAAGAAGCTTTTTACCAACCGACTTGAGATAACCAACCAATCTACGAAAACCAAGCACAGATGAAGACAAGTATATGGCAATGACTACGTCACCTGAACAAATCCTAATCTTTATAACTCAGATAAAATTACAAGATTGCAAAGAACTAATGTTGAAACCTTTTGCCCTAATAGGTTCAACCCCCTCACCACACTCAAGAAGAAAAACAGAAGCTCACAATTAAAATTACTCACCAACCCGTAGCAATCTACCTAGCCTAAGTTGATGACTCCTCGATTAGATCTCATTTTTCCTTCTGTCTTGGATGGAGAAGTCCTAAGAGCAAAGTACAGGCTTTCTCTTAGATTTTCTGTGGACGAGCACCCTGAATCTCCAACTTGTGCTTCTACTTTGTGCCTCCACCCTCCTCCCTATTTATAGGATAAGAAACCTATTTTAGGGTTAGAAAACCCTAAAAATAGCCAACAATAAGATCCAGTCGTCCACTAACATCCAATGGTCCAAAATATAACCTAAATACTCCAAAACTCGAGCAGCCGTCGCCGACACTAAACTCGGACCGAGTTTGATTTTAAGGTTCTGAAATACCATACCGAGTTTGGCCCGAACTCGGCCAAGGACCGAGTTCGAATCAAACTCTGCCCCCTTTAGCAGACTTGATTCCCAACATGATCAACCGAAGATGACAACGTGGCGGGAAAAGACATCGACTGTAGACAAAGGAAAATACGTGGCTAGGGGAGTAGGTATTGGCAATAAAGCAGGAAAATAATGATATGGTGGGATAACGGATGGAGCTAATATCATAAGTTATGGAACAGATATGGCCACAATCGGGAAATCATGGACAAATATATGTAGGCCAAGCTAGGCTAACTGTCCAGCGACGATGGGGTTCATGCCACCGAAAAGGGTAGAAACCGGGTTCAAGGCTACCTTCCATGCTAAAGATATTGCGGAAGTCACAGAGTTCTGGAAGAATACTTTAGTACTTTACATACTAGGTGATAAATATTTCTATGGGCAAATACGGGCTTACGCTCATCATGTCTGGCGCCCTAAGGGTAGCATGGAAATCTTTGCAAGGGAGAATGGCTTATAATTTCTTAAATTTGGCTTGGCGAAGGATATTGAGCATATTATTCAGGGTGGGCCATGGACTTTTGATGGACGATTGATTATCTCGAAGGAATAGACACCGGATTCGAAGTGCGAGAAAGAAGTGTTAAATGTTAGGCCAGTCTGGATTAGATTTTTGGGCTTCCCTGTTAAATATTGGCGTATCCCTCTTTTCATATGGCTTGCGAGTCTCATTGTGAAGCCAATCAAGATAGGTGATGCGACATCTTATAGGACGAGATTGATGTATGCTTGAATATTCATTGATATTGGTGCAGGTAAGGACATGCCTCAGATGCTTGAGTATGATATCCCATCCGGTGAGGTTCTCATACAAGTGGTATAGTATGAGTGGATTCCTATATGATGTCAGCGATATGATGTTTTGGCCACGATATGACACGACCCGCACCCAGAATGAGGGTACGAGTATGTGAACAACGTCCAGCCTACGTCGCAACATTGACGGTAGAACACTGTCTAGGTCAACAATACTATTTAAATATCTCACATAATATATATAATGTACCTGTCGAAGATATCTCGACTCCAAATGGAGGACAACATTCATATGATAATCAACACTCAATCATAATATAAAACTAAAAAAAGATAAAGGCACGATATGAAATAGAAGAAAGAGTCACAAGTCATAATACAACCCACAACTAAGTCCAATAGTCTAGCCACAACACGAAGTCTCAAATATATATATCATGCCATAATGTCTAAAATGTAATCATATCTAATACAATAATGAAATGACTAAGTCTCCTCGACAGCTGCTAAGTCATCATACTCTATGTGTGCAATCTCAGACATCTAGCCATCATGTGGCCCGTAATAGGTGTGACACATCTCCTCTAACCAATCATCTGAAAATATATCCAGCCAGGATTGAAACGAAGTACAAAACTTTAAAAGTAGTTCCAAATACATGGTAGAGAATATATGACAAGTAATAAAAAATGATACAAGATGCACACGTAATTAGGAAATATAAATATAGCTGAAACATGCAAATAAATACAATAGAAACTGGAAAGGTAAACACATGCAATATAGAATAAACTGTAAGTAAGAGGAAGACTAGAATATTGTCTATGTGATTTAGAGCACAAGTTCGTTATGTGATCCGCTTGGGTTGCACATAATTATTCTACGGTAACTCGATTATACGTGAGGTATATAATCGACATACACATGATTATGCTAAAGGATTTGATCACATAACCAACTTCTACTCTCCCATCTAACCAATACTTATGTATCCAATCATGACTCGTTACACACATGATTATAATATAAGTACCCTGAGCACATGAGATAGTGTGAGCACATATAGCACATGAATAAATACGAGCACAAGAATACCCGATGCACATGATAGAATATATGTGTAAGGAGTACATGTTACACACGGTAAAGGGGATAACATCTCCTGACAGGATCTATATAATACCAGTCCGTGTAACCATGTGTCAGAATCAAGTGTCACAGTTCTAGAACAAGTGATATATATACTATAATATAATAAAAACTAATAGAGAGATGTACTCGTCTCTGGTCCTGAGCAAAAGGTATGACTTGGTGTCCGAGCTGATGTCACACAACCCTATATATAAAATATCATATCATTTAGGTGTAAAGAAGTGATAACTAAATGAGTTAAAATATGATTTCTAGGATATTTCTAGGTCATACTAGTCAAAATAGGTTAAACCAGGTTATTACCTTGGTTTCAAGTCCACATCTAGCTTCTAGGTTGATTTTAAGTCTATACTAGTTATTACTAGATGGTACTAGGGTGTGATGTGGTATCTTGGTCCATAACTTATTGGTGTTAGCTATACTAGGTAATATTATTAGGATATCTATATATGACTTATAATATGCTAATATTATTTACTATCTAATAGTACCTTAGTATCTGCACTAATTACCCACACTTATAACTAACACCTTGGTATTCTAATACTCTAATACTATGATACTTAACTATAATCTTAACATAACTTAGTATCTAATATCCTAACTAATGCATCCAATATTGGTGTTACCTCTACTCAGACCAATACACAAGTAACTGTCCTCTTAGTATCAAATAATCATATACTAGTACCCTTGAGTATCACCCCCCTTTGTATCATTCACCAACCTTATGATACCAGTCACTAACACCACTTGTGCAATGACAGACGCCCCTTTCCTTGTCTGTCAACTGCTACACACTAACACTCCACCAATGCCATAATGTACAACCTTATTAACACTAACCCCTTACATTATCAACACATCACTGATACTCTGTCCCCCTAATCACTTACCTGTTATACATGCCTTACCTGGCTCGGGTCTGCATGTACCAGTTCACTGCTTTCTTTCAGTAGATGATGCTACAAGAAGCACACTCCCATATGCCTGCAATCAATTGCATCCATAACAGATACATCATGTATTATTCTCACCCCCAATCACCAGCTTTACAAGTACACATCTAGATAATACATAGGCCTGATTCATTAAAAGGACTGATGAAGAAGAGGGTGTAGAAGCATAAAAATGAGCACCTCTTGAAGATGGCACAGTTTCCTACAATTAAACTTAGTAGGGGAAGAATGGTGCACTTTTATTTTGTTCCAAAGGATAGCGCATTTCCAAGCTTTTTTTGTCAACAAAGATAGGTGCACAAATAAGATGTCTGCTTATCTCCCAAACATTAAATGCAACGAATCTGACAGCCGAGGAGTAGTCGAGGATTCAGAAGTCATCATAACATCTGAGCTGTAGAAAGCAGACCTAGGTTGTCGTTTAGCGACCCATTTGCTGGACAACTTCTTCAAAAGTGCGCCATCGTGGCTACTTCAACAAAAGTGCACCATCATGGCTACTTCTTAAAAAAATGCGCCATTGTGCCAACTTCTTCAAAAGTTCGCCATCATGGGTACTTCTTCAAAAGTGCGCCATCATTGCTACTTCTTAAAATGTGCGCCATCATGGCTATTTTAACAAAAGTGTGCCATCACAGCTATATCAACAAAAGTGTGCCATCATGGCTACTTCAACAAAAATGCGCCATCATGGCCAACTTCTTCAAAAGTGCGCCGTTGTGCCAACCTCTTCAAAAGTGCGCCATCATAGCTAACTTCTTCAAAAGAGCGCTTGTATAGCCAATCTTTCCAAAAGTGCGCCAATCATCAGACCACTTCTAAAGTGCGCCTACGATCCTAACTGACAAAGAGGAGTTATAATTACGTGTCTTACATGCCATGGTACTCGTAAAATATGTACGGACAATTGTTCCCTACGACCTATTCTTTCCTTGTATAGGAAGCTACGTGTCAAGCAGACAGCAAGTTGTGCACCCACTCATTAAGAACGTGAGGTGTTAGTCCACCTAAAGTGCACGCATAATGGTAAAATAGTGCAGTCTGTCTAAAGTGCGTGAACACTCTCATAACTGCTCCTAAACTCTATAAATACAGTATCGGTAGGTCCATTAGAGAGAGGCAAAGGCATCAGGGGAAGAATTTTCAAGTCTTTGAAATTCAATAACAAAAGGAGAGAAATAGAAGTTTGACGTGTCGTTGTTGCCAAAGCTTTCTTATTTCCCAACTATTCAAGTTGTTCACAATATCCCTGTATTTTTTCATCTTCATGTGGTCTAAGGAGTAAAGTGATCACTCGCAGATCAGATCTCTACAGCTATATTTTTCTATAATCAATTGTACTTAGATTCCTGTTTAGGATCTCTCGTACTCTTTTTTTAATAGTTTATAATACAAAGTTTCGTTTAAGATTTGTTCATCGCAAATAAGATGATGACTCTGCTGGGGAAAAATTGCTCCTCTGACGAGAAGGTGATAGCTCAACTCGATACTGCGTCAGTCGGTTCGATGTAGATGACCTTGGTCGTGAAGTTCGACCAACAAGCATACAAAGAAATGCTCCATTATGGGAGTAGTGCTAACCCCTCATCCACAATCAAGTCAAGAAAAACCCGTAAAGTATGGATGCCCAAGCCTCGTCATACGTATCCCGAAGTTGCTGCCAACAAGGAAAATAATATTATGATTGACGGTAACTACCTGGTCAATTCTGTCAACCAAACTCAGGTCAAGGACTTGGTGGACAACTCCCATGCATTAAACAAGGGATACAAATCGCACAACTCGCACAATATCAAGCAAAGGGTGATCCACACCCAAGCTTCTGAACTCGCGTATTTTCGTTGTAATATGCAGGACAAGCAAGTCATGGACCGAACCAATCTCTCTCCAGCGTACTGTTCTAAGAGAGACAAAAGTTTCTACAGAATTTACACTAGCAGAAGAAAAACTACAAGCGCACAAATAAAGTGTTAGTCAGGGAGAATCATTCTCCTGACATCATGATTACGCGCACAGAGGAGGAAAAGTTAGGCTCTACTCATCAGAAGCCTACTATTAGCATGTAATGGCAAGACCTTCATGCAAAATCAAATACAGCACATAGGCAAACTGTACCAACTCTGCCTACACCTCAGAAAGTGCGCCAAGTAGGGTCAACCTCTTTATAACATGCTGATTGTGCACGTGTACATAATAGGACTGCTAGGAAAAACTTTCTCTCATACCTGAAGGAAAAAATCTCGAGAGGTGACGAATCATTCGCTAATCAAGCCAGCACCTCACTCTATACACAGGGGACCAAAAATGCGCATAAAAGATTCAATATATCTCATGTAAAGAGAGAGAGAGTCTTCCCTTTTTCTCCTCTTCTCTTCTCTCTTTTGATTTACGTGAGCTTATTGTACAAAAGCGTAAAGAGAGAGACCCTTCTGACTTACAACGATGTTTACTAATGAACATCGTTGCAATTGTCATAGAGTTATAATCAAATATTGCTTTGCATTAGCAAAATGATCTGTGTTTGATCGATTGACCTATACTATGTCTCCCAAACCTCGACATGCAAAGCAAGTTGATGACGAGAAGTATGATGCTGACGAATCGCTCTTTTCTCCAGTATATATTGCTTCGCTTCTTCCCCGTGGCGGGGGACAATTAAGACAGTTTTACAAGAACACCCAGCCAGAGAAAATTTGACCAACTTGTCGACTCTTTTGAAGGAGTATACCAAAATATTCGTTCTCGAAGATGAGCACTCGTTCTTCACGGGAATCCCCATTCCTCAGAATCTGAGTATGGGTAGCAATCTCCCTGATTCTGAAACTAACATTGTAGACTCCAACTACATAGTTCTTTCTACCAATCCCTCTGTTATATACAAATATATTTGTTCCTACACTATCGGTGACGAACAAGACACTTCTCCATCAGAAGCTATCGAACAACGCCTCAACTCATTAGAGGCCGCTCTCAGGGACATGCATACTATGATGCAAATTATGCATCAAATAATAACTACCCAACATTCTGCTACACCAGTACCTGTCCAAGTGGCTCCATTCATATATGCACAACCTACTCCGGGAATAACACGTCTGTAGGATAACACAAATACAAAAGCAGTCTTAAACCAAGAATCAGTAGCGCCGACTCTTAATCCTCTCTATATTGGGAGTGGACCTCTATCGGTGATAGTACATGTTCAATCAGGATCTTATCAGTCAGCTACGCCACTCCGACCATAATATCCTTTAGAAGCTATCCAGGAGTTGCATGCACTGGTCGATATTTAAAGAAAAAAGACCAAATCCGCAAGCTGGGGGTGAAACAGACTTATCCTCCTCATTGGGATAATGTTCCATTCCCTCCTAAATATAAAACCCAATCAATAGTCTTGTTTGAAGGCAGGACATCGCCGAGTTAATATATTAATTACTTTAATATAATGATGGTTTATCTGCAGAAAGAGGATGCTCCCCTCACCAGATTGTTCATGGGATGCTTGACCGGCATAGCCTATGATTGGCATCGTAGTTTACCTGATAACTCCGTATCCTCGTTCGATGATATGAAGTATCTTTTTCTCTCATGATTCTATATGGGAGGTATGGATATGATAATGTCTTCGCTCATCGACATCAAGCAGAAGGAGAAAGAATCCGCTTGCGAATTCATAGAGCATTTCAGGCAAGTAACTCTAAAGTTGCCCCCCGGTATTCCAGATTCTGTATTTATCGCTACTTGCCAAAATAATCTATTGTCTATAGTAGGGCTCTGGACGGGTCCAACTCAATTTCAAGATTGGACGACGTTCATCATCGGGGTCGAAGCTGCTGAAGGTAACACAAATGTGGCACGTAATTTAGGATTACTAATGACCAATGCAGAAGGGAAGTGCCCCTACTATAATGACAATAATACGAATAATCGTAACAGCAAAGAAAATGAGGCCTTAATAATAAACCTGTCAAAGCAACCGACCTCTCCTCCAACACAAAAGCCTCCAGAGTCTTCCAGGCCTAAGGAAGAATATTCATTTGATGAAAGTGATATCCACAACATTTTTAAATGCTTAAAAAAAGCAACAAGTTGTAGTTGCCTGACATTAAGCGACCAAATGAGGCTGATAAAATAAATGACCCGAAGTATTGCATGTACCACTGATTTGTACATCACCCTACCAAGGCTTGTTATATCTTCAAAAAGAAGATACAAAAGTTGATAGATGCTAAAGCTATCAACCTTCAAAACGAGGAGAATACAATCACCGCCAATATGGTGTCTATTTAATTCGACGACTTTCCAGCACAAGAAGTCCCAAACGACATCATCCCAATACCTTGAGCTACGATAGAAGTGGTAAATATTCCGCCTCCTCGAAGTCTAACAGGGGGATTGGTACCTCTTACCACAGATCATGGCGAGATTATGTGGATTTATCCTGACCTGCTGCCAGATTTGGACCAAGGAGCAGCAACTTCCAATCCAAAATCCAAGAATGGAAAGCAGTATAAACTATGCAATATGATTTCTTCGGATCATCACTCAGACAGAGATCAAGATCAACATCAAGAAGACATATCTCTCGAGATCAGATTTCAAAATCTGAATATTGCCCCACCAAGTTCTACTCGCAAGCTTCGCTTGACACACCGACATTGGTCCATGATTGACAGTGTTTCGCTGTATAGTGCACAATAAATTTTTGTTGCTTTTGAAGGTATTCCTACAAAAATTCTCCCCCCCTGCTACAAAAATTAATGCATCGGCCTCAACTTGGGTGGTTGAGGAAGATCATCCCCAATTTTATCAATAAAGCCAGCAATCTGTACGCTTGATGCAAAATATGGGGTATGACTTCCAGAAAGCTGAAGGTTTAAACTTTGGCAAGGGACAACGTATTCCTCTACAACTCCGAGGAGAGTCCAACAAATCTCGTAGAGTATTGGGCTATGATAAAATAACCCACAGACTCGCTCCAAGAATGTAATGTCCCGCTCCACGAAAAAGTATTACGCTGGAATTATAGATGGATCAGACCGATGGAATACAAGTGGTATGAAAAATCAAGATGCTTGGTATGATGATGCTGTATTGCTTAACTTTGCAGGATAAGATAGCTTATGCGACATTGTTCGAATGTATGATTATGCCAAGTTAGAAGAATATACTTTAGGTCAGATCATTCTAGAGGGATCGTAGGAGAATGTGGGATCATGGCATGGAAATAATAATTGTATAAGTGGGTGGATCTGTCCCTTCTCCTCTACTCCTTCATGCCCTAATAAAATGAATGCTAGTGTTGCTTTTTTGTATGTCATAACTATATGCTGCTCTAGTCCACACAATGATAATGATGCCTTATGTTCAATGCTGCTGTAATTAATGAAACACATGAATAATGAACTGCTAGTACTATTTATACAAGAATACTATGAAGTAAGTCTGCCATGAGAAAGAAGTAATATTATACAATCTACTTCACATGCTGGTAATACTGAGAACGGAACATTAAACATCTGTACAAGTATAAGTACATCAGTGTACAGTAACTATGAAGAAACTCTTCAAATGTGAGTATAATTGTGGTTTGATACCACCGGGCCACGAGAAGGTCTGTAAGTTGGGACCTATGAGTCACCAACCGATATAAAAATGAACAAAATAAAAAGGATCAATAATGCGAGGCTTTACTTATATTTCTTTACCATGCAATTTATGCTTAGTATTTTATTTGCATAGACATTGCATGGTCATGGACAACTTGTGAACAAGGTTTGGTAGGTTTTCTCGAACGAGATACACTGGGGCACCGAGATCGTTTGGTCTGGGAGGAAACACACTATTTTGGTAGCCCCGGGTATAAACGAGACATTCATTGGGGATCGTAATCTCATGAATGTTGCTTCGTACGCCCTTCAAAGTCCTATATGGAATGCCCCTCATGGTACGAAAGCATATCACCAATGACCCTCATGTAGTTAGGTTGCATACTAACAAGAATATTTATGCAGGCTTAACATTATATTTGTAAGAATGATTCGTATTAATTATGCTGTGGCTAATCGTTGTTTTGCTGGTACGATGAGTAGACTGTTGGTAAGAATCGCTATTAAGCGATATGTACATATTTCATATATATTTAATATATATTGTTGTTTCCAAAGTATGTTTTATTATGCTGCTGAATACTCTGATAATTGAAATAAACCTAGTTCCTAATAGAAAGATCACTAAGTTAATATGCATGCTTTTCACATGAATATTTTGTATCAGTTTAGGCGAGTGGGCTAGTTTTGCTCACCAGTACGTAATATGTACTGACCCACATTTGTGGGCATCCCCAGTTACTCAACATTGGGTAGTGGCTGGAACGGTTACGAGGCATCGAAGCATTGTTGGGGCACGTAGAAGCTCTTCTTCCATTGGAGGCGTCTTCCGTTATAAAGCGCATAATGTATGGAACAATATACACTACTAGAATAAGGCAAATTAGCGACGTAGAAAAGAGTTGCAAAATGGCTAAATTATGTCACTAATACTAAGTAGCGACATATTTAGCGATATTTTGATTTAGTCGCCAAAAAGCTAGTCGCTGATCAAAACAACGTCAAAAAATGTCGTTGTCGTAACGTAATTTAGCGACGTTAAAAAGTCACAAGAATGACGACTCTTAGTGTCGTAGGTTGCCAAATTTGTGACATTTTATTTTAGTCGGTAATTATCGTTAAATTTAGTAATAAATTGAGACATAATCAGCGATAAAAAGCTGACATGGCCAAAATTGTCATCTCAGCAATATTTAACGACACTTTATGACGATCAACGACGTAAAATAAATTATTTGACAGTTTAGTGACGTCATTAGCGACCCCTATGGACGTCACTGAACATCACTAGACGTCGCTGAACACCGCTAAGATTGAAAAAGAATGCCTGCAATATCATAATATAACATGCCCACAGTATGATCATATTTCAAATAAATAGATAGACCCAGAGCAACCCTCCGTTGAATTCTCTGGATTTGTCGACCCCTTCGGTGGAACACTCAACACCGGTACAATCACACAACAATGATGATAAAATAAATCAATAAAAATCTTTAAGGTCCGAATGTAGTCACACAATATCCAGTCACAATAAAAATGTACAAATAAGTCACACAATAAAAGTGTACAAATAATAAGTACAAACTTCCATGAATTGGCCAATACACACATGTCAAAAAAAAATACTACTGATAAGAAGGAGGAGCCACGTCGAATATGAGATAATAGGGCGTCAAACTGCTCATGTTTAAGCGTCACGGAACCCGATGCAGGAATCGATGTAGAAGACGATACAGGCGTACCAGGAGGACGTTATTGCTCCAACTTTGTCAGTTGAGTGTCGCAAGTATCCATGATAGATAATAACCTCCTAGTACTATGCTCCACTCGCTCGCCCATCTGAAGATGTGATGCCTGCATCCTCGATAGTGAAGCGCCCACGGTCTCCACTCGCTCGTTCATCTTAATATGTGACGCCTGCATCCTCGATAGTGTGGCGCCTACGGTCAACTGTGACTCCTGCATGACGTCACGTTGCGCTCTATTGACGTGGCCACATCCCTCAGCTCCATGATGCTACGCTCTAGTGATTCAAAATATGCTATAAGCATCATATCGTCTGTCTGCGGTTGCGGCAGTACCGTAATCTTTTGCATCAACTCGTCATGCAGAGATGCGATCTGAAGTTCAACTCTCTCCTGGGCTGGCTGCAACTCCTGGGAGGGCTGTGGGGTAAGCACATCAGCAGAGGGTGTCCAAGAGGACTGTGATGCAACATAGGAACTGTAGGATCTTGTACCGTAGTACGTACCCCCTATGTAGACCACCAACGACTCTCATCCACAGCTCGTCATCCGACGAAGCTGGGTGGGCCGGGGGTTCCGAGGGAACTATTCCCCTCTCCAGGTGTGGGCTGGGTCGACTCTTCGCGGAGCCTCCTATACTCATCCTAGAAAAATATGTATCAATCGATAAGCATACTACTTACTTTATATCTTAGGTACTTAGTACTAATTATATATATTTTTGCTAAGTTATATCAAAATTTACAAAACATAAGAGTAATACTTACGTAGCTCTGTATCGCCCTATCATCGATAAGTTGTCCCCCTTCCTATGAGTGACGAGGAACCATGTTCGCGTCCTCACCCCTCTGGACCTGTTAAGAAATATATGATTTATTAAAAAAAGTAAAAAATTAGGCCACGATGATTAAAAATTGTACGTATACAATGAAAGACGTACCAAGCGACAAAAAATTCTGTCATCAGAATCGACCCACCATACCACTTTCCTGCCCTTTGCCGAGCCGCCTTGGCCTTCTCCAAAATTTTTCTATAACTATCCTCGTTGAATCTAGCCCTCATCGCAGTCCACTATCCAGGCGTAATCCATCCTTGGATCTGTTTTCCTTCGTGCTCACGAATCTTCTGATCATCCATAGCATCACGGATGAGCTTGGCGATGACGGAAGGAAATTATTGCTCGATCTGTGCAACCAGGTATGGTGGATAGAAATATGTTGTCTGAAAGAAGTATAATAGTTAGTTATAAAATATTAACATAAGAATATTAATGATGTTAAAATCAAATATACTTTTACCTTGAAGTGCCCAAACCAGAACATCTTTCTCTCTTCTGAGGCATCCGAGTAATTTATCCATGGCCCACCATAGTTTTACCTCAGAAAATGTCCCAGTGCTCTCTGTACCGCCGGGGCACGATATCTATATATACATTGATAATTAAACTCATTAAAAAGTGAATATATATATATATATATATATATATATATATATATTCATAAAAAATAAATAACTAATTAACTTACTTTGTAGGGCCATCGGCCCAAATCTCTATTCTCGTCTCATCCGGCGGAGCGCAAGGAGGATCGCTCTGATATGGAGACGGAGTCGGCTTGACCGCCATTTCCTCCTTTGTCTCCGTGGTACCATCAGCAGAAGGAACAATAGACGGAGCAGGAATACTAGACGGGATACTCTCGGGCCTGGAATTGCTTGTCCAAGAAGTACTGCCACGTGCGATCGTCGTAGTCGCAGTCTGAGGTACTACTGGTCGATAGTATGGTATACTCGGTGACGAGGATCGGGAAGGAGTATCCATTTCTGAAGAGGACGTCTAGAGAATCTACTGCAGGAATAGGATCCGTGTCGTCCAGACATACCTGAGAACAACATATAATAATAAAATAAATATACATAGATATTTAGATTACATGACAGAAAGAAATACACAGAAGTTGTGAACTTGGTCACAATAAAAGTCTAAATGATAAAAGTTTCACCATCATAAAATATAAGTATATATTTTTGTCACAAACATAAGTATCACAAAACTAAGCCATAAATACACAGAGATATGTATGTATCACCGTCACAAACATAAGTATCAAACAACTAGGCCACAAAAAAGTAAAAATAAATTTTATTTAATTTTTAATCATCATCTAAAAATTTATTTTGTTCGTCTTCCTCTTCCTCTTCCTCTTCCTCTTCATCTTTACTTTTATCTACTTTGTCATCATCTTTTGATACTTCTACCTCTTCTACTTGATAAAAATATGTCATGAGTAACTTCCGTTGGGTCCACATCCACAATATTTATAACAAGATGTAGGTTGTCTTCCTGATAAGCTATTTTGTCAACGTCAAAGATATTTTTGGCTTTAGTCTTACAGACTGCCCACCAATCCGACCTCCCGGTTCCTCGTTTAGGATAAGTTATGAAGTACACTAGCTGAGCCTGACTTAATAGAATAAATGGTTCATATCCTTGATATCGACGTCAGTAGTTTATATCCACAAGACTATGCTTGTCAATTTTCCAACCTTGATCTTCGATGGGATCGAACCATTCACACTTGAATAACACGATCTTAGCAGGCTCTGTGGCATAATTATATATTAATTCCACAATCTCTCGTAAGATGCCAAAGAAATTAGTGCCTGGATCGACGTCTTTGTAGTTCGAAGATTTGATACACAAACAACTATTTTTCATATAATTGAGATCCAGGAAGCTGTCTCTTATTGGGGCATTTGTTGACTTGAACCTAAACCCATTCACACAGTAAGTTGGCCAGATCTTGACGACATAAATTGGTCCCTTTGCTAGATTTCTAATAGATTTATTCTCAAGTGTTGCCTCTGAAAGATTGACCTAAATATCAAATAAGCGATATTAATTTTAACTTTAATTATTGTGCAAGTATACATACACAAAAAGTAATTACCGAGATGCTTACATATGCTGTCAACCATGAAGGAAAATAAAGTCTCATTTCCTATTCTACTTCTTCGTCTGTTATGTATGGTCTACTCGACTTACCGCATCATTATATGTGCTGAAACACAACGAAGCATAGGCGGATTAGTGTAATAGTTGTATTGAGATAACGTAAATGTTAATGTATTAATTACTTACTCCTCTAGTTTCTCTACCTTATCCTCGTCGCAGTTGAGTAATACATACAACTGAGCGGCCCTAAGCTCTTCGTCATTCAAATATCTCTTCTTCATTTTACCCGAGGGCTTTTCAAAAGCATTGAATACTTTCAGTATTGCCTCATTAGATTCCTGATACCCATCGTCATTTTTGGGAGCTCTCATTCTATTAGTAGCAATATGGGGCTTGAAATACATCGAAGAAAAGTTTGTAATCTCCTCGAGAACATAGGCTTCACAAATAGAATCCTCCACCCGTGCCTTATTTTTTACCTTCCTTTTGAGGTAGTTTAAATACCGTCGAACGGGTACATCCACCGATAACCGATAGATCCACCAATGCGTGCCTCATAGGAAAGATGTATCAAAAAATACTCCATGGAGTTAAAGAATCCAGGAGAAAACACACTCTCAAGCTTGCAAAGTGTCACCGCAATATCCTTCTCCTGCTTTTATAGACGATCGACGAGCAACTTAGTAGAACAAAGATCTCTGAAGAATATGCTAAGCTCTGTCAATGGATCCTAAACTACCCGCGGTAAGAGTTTTTGAAATGCAACCAAAATTAATCTCTCCATAAATACGTGACAATCATGGCTCTTTATACCCATCAGTTTGTTCTCCTTTAGGTCAATGCATCTTCTCAGATTCGATACGTACCTGCTTGGAAATTTTAGGCCCTGAATCCACCTACAAAGTCTTTCTTTGTCCTCATTGTCCAATGAGAAAATTTACTTAGGCTGCATCACCCTTCCATTCCCTTTCTCTATAAAGTGCAACATAGGTCATATGAATATTTCTTCTAAGTCCAACTTGGCCTTAGGATTGTCTATCGTCTTTTCCT
Source organism: Iris macrosiphon (assembly GCA_036927795.1). Classification (NCBI taxonomy): domain Eukaryota; kingdom Viridiplantae; phylum Streptophyta; class Magnoliopsida; order Asparagales; family Iridaceae; genus Iris; species Iris macrosiphon. The sequence goes on along the minus strand of JAYESA010000017.1, from coordinate 86,593,276 downwards.
TTACGTCTATCACAGTATTGATTATGTTATCAAACATATTCTTCTCGATATATATGACATTAAGGTTATGTTTGATCATATTGGTGCTCCAATATGGCAGGTCCCAGAATATGCTTCTGTCCGTCCAGTTATGAGTTCGACCAAATCCATCACACTTGTACCCCCTTATAGGATCTTTGATAGTACTTGGAAAATCTCTGACCTCCTCCCATATCATGTCTCTAAACCACCTTGGCGGTGGATCGGCCTTCTCTATAACACCGACATGGAACAAATTCCTGTTCCTCCTGAACGGATGATCATTCAGCAGGAACTGTCGATGAACATCAAAGAAGCACGATTTTTCTTCGTGTTTTCAACGGAAAGCCTTAATACGGTCCATGCAATACGGACATAAGAGACAACCATGAGTGGTCCATCCTGATAACATTCTATAAGCCAAAAAGTTGTTGATGGTCCACATAAGTGTTGTCCTTATCTAAAAATTCTGCTTTCTGGAAATATCATATGTGTTTACGCCTACTTTCCATAGCTGATTCAACTCATCTATCAACGGCTATAAGTAAATAGCAATATTTCTCTTAGGATTGTTCGGACCCAGAATGATAACGGTTAAAAACATATACGGAGTCTTCATGCACATCCAAGACGGTAAGTTGTACAGGGTGACAATCATAGGCCAACACGAATATTGGGATCCAGAAAGTCCAAATAGGGTAAAACAATCGGAAAAGAGCCCCAATATGATATTATGCGGATCCAAAGAAAAATTGGGATACTCTCGATCAAAGTGCTTCTATGCTTCTCCATCGGATGGATGATCTAACACTCCTTCAATCTGATCCTGTCTGTGCCAACTCATATTTTTGGCAGTCTTCTTTACCATAAATAACCTCTTCAACCGCGACATCAAAGGGAGGTAGTGCATCGAATCGGTCGACTTTCTTGCACCGGGAGTCTTTCTAGTACCAGTTGCCTTATAGCGATCAGCATCACCGAATCTGTATACAGCTTCATCTTTGTCTTCTTTATAGTACAACATGTACCCGTTGTGACACGAATAAATTTTTTCATATCCCATCCATAGCGATCTAACCATTCTCTTAGATCGGTAGAAGTCTGTAGGTAACTTGGCATCCTCCGACAAGATCTCTATAATCAACTCGATTAGTCGGTTGTAGTATTCTTGCGACATATTGAAATCAGACTTTATGCTCAACAGCCTGGTGACTACCACTAACGGTGAATCATCCTCACAATAAGGATACAATGGAGTCCTTGCATTCTCCAACAACTCCATAAACTTTACAGCATCGGCATTCGGTGCCTTCTCAGCTGCTTCATGATTGTCCGGATCGAAAGTAGGTCCCGCAGCATCGAAAACCATGTTCACATACCCATCGTCGAAATCAACATGCTCGTGGACATTCATATATAGCTCCACATAAGTCTCCTGCTCCGATGCTAAAGGCACAAGCTCTCCGTGTGAGGTCTACTGATAGTAATTCGGACTGAAATCCCTCGGGTATAAATGATATATCTCACCCACTTTTGGATGATATTTCAAGTTGCGATATTTCACACACAGACACTTAATTTTTGTGCCATCCATGTACTCAGGGAACGCCTCGACGAATTACAGAAACTGCTCTACTCCATCTATGTATTCATCCCGCACACCGTATATGTCATTAGGATGACAGTTGTACATCCACGAACGATAATGCATGTAGTAAATCAGATCTATTTCTAAATACTTCTGCAAAGATGAATAGACATTGTTGAAGTATATTATCCAAATGTTCATCAAAGTGAGTATTTAGGTCATATCATTAGTATTCGAGTTATGATGTGTGACACCTAATAAGAAATAGGTAAATAAACCTAGAAGCCATGAGACCTTTGGCTCTACCTTACGCTCTGGTGGCAAAATCCATGAGACTGAAATATGAAAGAGAAGAGAAGAGAAAAGAAGACTTATGTCTCATGGCTTCCGGTACTAGAGCGGAAAGTAGAGCCAAAGATTTCAAACTCAAGTAAATGAACGTCGGAGGGGAGGAGCCGTGCGAGGGGAGAAGCCGTGCCAGAGGGGTTTATCAAGTCATTCTAGGTTAATACGTTGATATACTAGGTATGTACAATTAAATATAATTTAGCCTAGTTTAACTAAATTTTTATGTACTTTTAATTGACTATAGTCCAGTCTCCATATAACTAAGGTCATGCACAAGTATCGTATGTACATCGGGTAGCACCTTTTTGAAAAGTATTTTTTATTTCTTCTTGATGACATTGTTGTCCCTAATAGCCACATGTCCTTTATACTTGCTTTTGGCATAGAGGGAGCATGATTTGTCCATCTATAGGGTCGAATATTAACATGCCCAAGCCGTATCCATAATTCAACCTTCTTTCTACATTATCAAACCATTTGGGATTTCCTTATCCTAGGGCTTGGCTTTCCCCTTCTCGATTCCATTCAGACATAAACTCTCCTCTCTCTTCCTTTTTCTCAAATCCACAACCATCCCAATTCTAACTCTTCTCATACTCAAAACTTCTCTCCCTCTCCAAATTCGCTCACTCCCCAAATTCTCCAACCCGAATAATAGAATTTTCTACCCCTCCAAACTGCTCTCCTTCTCCAACTAGGGTGTGCGCGTGTCTATGTCAGTGTCCATGTCAATGTCAGTGTTAATGTGTCAAAACCAATGCTAGTTAAGCTTGAGAATTAGGGTATGTGCATGTTTGTGTCACTGTCAATGTGTGTCCACGTCAGTGTGCGCCTATATCATTGTCAAAAAAATTAGGGGTTAGAGTTTACTTGAGAACGGGGGCGCGGGTCAAAGGCGGTTAGGAGCCAGTAGTCACAATGGAGGGGGGGAGGAGTCGGAGGAGAGGAGGGAGGAGGGGCTGGAGCTGTGCCGTAGGTTGGAGGGGAGGAGCCGGAGGAGAGAAGGAGCGCCTGAGGGAGGGTCGACGGAGGAGAGGAGGGAAAGAGCGCTTGAGGGAGGATTTGCCGGAGGAGAGGAGGGGCACATGGGTTTGGGGAAGAATTTTTTATTTGGAAAAAGAAATGGGGGAAAAGTGAATCTGGAACGAGCATATGTAAAATGTTAGCGACATCGTTGATTGACGTCGCTAAACATCCTAAATAGAAAAAATGACTTTATGAACTATTATATCGCTATACATCGCAAAAGTAAAAAACTAGTGACGTTTAACGACTTATATTGATGCTTTCTTCGCAGTACTAATTCTAGTCACTAACCGTCGTAATGAGTCGCAAAATGCGATATTTTGTGATGTATAGTTATGGTATCGCTAAATTTATAAAATTTAGCAAAATTTTCTTTTGGATCGCTAAAAATGTCGCTAATATGCCATATTTTGGTAGTAGTATTTCAGAGTATCAGTGAGATTGTAAGCCAAGGCGACAAATATCAATGTAAGCTAATTGGCCAAGTATCAGTTGTATTTAAGAGCTTTGTAATTCTTTGTAAGCCACGTACTCAATTATCATTATCAATAAAGAGAAACTTTTTATTATATTTATTGTGACTTTAATTTGTCTGCTTAATTTTGCTACGATATTATTGTTTCTGAGATATACCTTGCCTTGTCTATCTTCTTGCCTTGTACAAGTACAATCTAGACTTGTACGATATCACGCCCGTGGCTATTTTTGGTTATTCGGGATCGGGGCATGATGAATTGGTATCAGAGAACAGTTAATTATTCCTTGGACTCAGCAAACTCTAAATCAAAAGTTGTTTCCACGATTACTCAATGATGCCTCTGCGGATACTCAAAGTTGCGCTAGTGACTATTTAAAGTCTCTTCTGCGATTAGTCACAGTAAACTCAGTACGTATTCAAAGTTGCCTTATGCGAGTATTCAAATTCTCTTATTTGATTGTCGAATTTGTATCTGTGATCGTTCTGTGTTGCTTTCGCTATTGTTTGAAAGTGTTTCCATAATCGATAATATTTGACCGTTTGGTTACACTCACTAGATGTTCCATAGAATGAGCCTAAATATTATGATGCCCTAGTTATTATGATTCTTGATTTGTAAATGATACTAAGAACCCAATAATGATTCGATGCCATAGATAACTAACTTGTGATTAATATTTTGTATGTGGAAATGAAAAAAATTATTATGTGTGCTGTAATTAATGAAAATTGTGCATGAGTAATTTTAATAGAGGAAATCAACAGTAAAGCTAAGTTGATTCATGTATGATGGCGGGATTATATTTTATATCTGAGTATAAGAATTATGTTATAGCATGCAATGCTACCATGTGAAGGTAGTGCAGAATGGATATTGGATTAGTGTAAGAACGTTGTGATAGTCAGTAAATGGCTTCATTTGAGTAGTATATGCCTCTATCCTCTTAGTGATGCATGTGCAGTGACCCTTCCATAAGTGATTGTATTGAGCCTACCAGTAAGAATGGGGTAATGTCGAGACTTAGTTGGGAATGATGCCTTATTGTATGTGGTGCGAGTGTTCCTTGGGTATTTTAGATTGTGTATCAACATCGGACCCTTGATAGTTGGATTTGAGTTATCAATATTAGACCCTCGATAGCTTAATGTTACATGGGGTAGCAAGAAAGTGAGAAGGTATGAGATGGATGCCTTAGTTGGGAACAACGAGTTGGATTATATGGTTAGATGGTGGCTTTAATAGGCTAGGTGAAAGTTTCAAATTTTAGCATCGATGATCGAATGTTACTATCTGTAAACAAGTTGGATCATATATCCAGTGAGATTGGTTGGAACTAATTGGGAATCAAAAGCGGGATATTATGTTGGTTACCTGAGTTTGGAAGTCCTTGAAAATCAATTAAAGATGGACCAAGTATTTGAACCTAGCGATTGACGAATAATATTTAATCATCATATGAACTTGTGGGATTGCAAGTACTAATCTTTGACCCTTATTATATGGCAAAAGATGAAAGTTCTTCAAGAGACTTCGATGGATGGAACACAAATATAGCTTGAGGTCTAGCACATTAGGATAAATACTATCGACAAGAAGTTTTGTCGCATCAATAACAGTTGGTTGGCAGAAACCTTAGTCACTTGGGTAACAGTTTATTGGCAGATATAATTTTTAAATTATTAATGTTGGATGATTTCTACATTGGTGGTTTGACCAATATATCGAGTACGTGAATAATTATCGAATGTGGCTAAGCGAGATAAAATTCTGTGAGACATTGATGAGGTGATGCAATTAATTTGATGGTTAATGCGAATGAAAGTTGACCCTATCAAAATAGACTTGACTAGACTGTTGGATGTCCCTTATTTTGTGGTTAGTTCAATGATAGTGCATTTATGGTTTGAGTTGGTAATGGAAATTAGATAGAAGTCCCTTAGATTGGTCGGATTACTGATGAACTTAAGAATAGTGATGGGTATGGTCCCTATCAGCCGCCTAGCATGAGATGGGTTGCTTATGAATACTAGGTTTAGCTGTCGGTATAGCTAACAATAGAGACTTGACCGAAAAGTTATATTGTTTGTCGGAGACCCATAGGATGACCCTATTAATGTTGCATGGGTAATATAACATCGCGTGAGACTGGAATAGCGTACACTATAAGTCGACCTTTGTTCAATTGGTGTTTGGATAGTTTATTGCGAGATTTGGGTATGAGTATTTCAGGATAACCGGTCGTGTCGGAATGGTTAAACTGTTGGATGGATAAGTTTAGAAATTGACGGTTACTAGAGTTGGATTTGATTGCTTCGACTGGAATGGAAATCAATAGTGAGTTGGGTTGGATGGATTATCTTGAAATAGTTTCTTTTGGAATCAAGTTGGAATGAGAAATAAATCATAATAAAAGTTAAAAATATAGCTTGAGAATTTTGATAAAAATTTTATACGTTGGAAAGAGAAACTTGATATGTGATGTGGCTAATGCGACTATTGTACGGGACAGATTATGATAATTAAACTATAATAAAATTTTGTGGCTTGGACAGTGACATGACCAGAGGAAACTCTGAATTCATTAGAATTTTGATGCTACTAATGTTGGAAAAAAGATTGCTAGAAGTTTGAATGAAAGAAATTGCAATATTGAGGAAACTGTTAGAACGATTATAATTACACTTGGGTCATAATAAAGAGACGGTTGATGATATTCTTAATATGATTAATAAAAGTTAGATGGATACAAATAATGTGAGGATAATAAAGTTATTCATAAGAGATGGGAATGACATAATTGGCATTGTAAGAATGAATATTGCAATTCGAAATTAATAAAAAATTTGTTATGGTCGGTTTGTTCAAAATGATTACAGTATCATGCTTGGGTTAATGGCCTAACTTGGGTAGTACCTAAGGGTTTTTATATTTTGGCAGAATTGAATGATAGCAATGGTGGCAAATGGTTATACAAAGGAACACTATGAACGAGATAAAAGAATTGTGCATATGATGGATCGATAGGACGTTGGCAAATATTTAGAAGTTGCAAATATTTAGAAGTGGTTAGACCAAAACTTGATTGCAACGTGTTAGAAAGATATTGACAAGATTGACCGAATAAGTATCGCAAGAAATTAGAATTATGGAAATCGATGTTAAAGAACAACTTGGTCGAAAGTATTAAATGATCAGTAATGAGGAATAAAATTACCTCTGTAGCCATTTGGTTTCTCTAACCATTAGCATTGATTGAGTGCATTATATTTTGGGGACGCCTGAAATGTATGTACGATCCAGGCAAAGTGGTGAACGTAATTCAAATAGAGCTGCAGGAGAGTATTGATGAATGAAACAACATGAATAAATTATTTGGGAAGAAAATAGATGGTTGGAATGCATAAGTAGACGAGATTCATGAATGAGCAATATTGACAAAAGATGAAAACGAGGTATTGAGTTATAGCTGACATAGAACATTTTTGCGGGATGACTTAAGTGATATGGTGAATTGAGTTATTTCTTTAAGTTTCGAGGACGCAAATTTTTTGGAGTGGTATATTATGTAATGCCCCGCTCCACGGAAAGATATTATGCTAGAATTATAGATGGATCAGACCGATGGAATATAAGTTGTGCAAAAAATTGAGATGCTTGGTGTGATGATGCTGTATTGCTTAACTTGGTCGGATAGGATATCTTATGAGATGTGGTTCAAATGTATGATTATGCCAAGTTAGAAGACTATGCATCACGTCAGATCATTCTTGAGGGATCGTAGGAGAATGTGGAATCATGGCATAGAAATAATAATTATATAAGTGAGTAGATCTGTCCCTTCTCCTCTACTCCTCCATGACCTAATAAAATGAATGATAGTGTTGCTTTATTGTATGCCATAACTATATGCTGCTCTAGTCCACACAATGATAATAATGCCTTATGTTCAATGCTGCTGTAATTAATGAAATACATGAATAATGAACTGCTAGTAGTATTGATAGAAGAATGCTATAAAGTAATTCTGTCATGAGAAAGAAGTAATATTATGCAATCTACTTCACATGCTGGTAACACTGAGAATGGATCATTGAACATCTGTACAGGTATAAATGCATCAGTGCACAGTAACTATAAAGGAATGCTTCATATACGAGTATAATTGTGGTTTGGTACCACCGGGCCACGAGAAGGTCTGTAAGTTGAGACCTACGGGTCACCAACCGATATGAGAATGAATAAAACAAGAATGATCAATAATGCGAGGCTTTAATTACATTTCTTTACCATATAATTTATGCTTAGTATTTTATTTGCTTAGACGTTGCATGGTTATGGACAACTTGTGCATAAGGTTTGGTAAGTTTTCTCGAACAAGATGCACCGGGGCACCGAGATCGTTCGACCTGCGAGAAAACATAATGCTTTGGTAGCACCGAGTATAAATGAGACATTTATTGAGGATTACAACATCATGAATGACTCTTTGTACGCCCTTCGAAGTCCTATATGGCATGTCCCTCGTGGTAAGAAAGCATATCACCAATGACCCACATGTAGTTAGGATGCATATTAACGAGAATATTTATGCAGGAATAACATTATCTCTGTAAGAATGATTCGTATTAATTATGCTGTGGCTGTTTGATAATAAACGAAAGAAATAAAAACTAGGTTTATATGAAACCCTTTCTTAGGTTTACAAACAAGAAGTACAATTAATCCTATACGAGGATGTTAAGTATAAAATTTAATCTGGGTAAATATTGCTATAGGAGCCTGATCTACGGTCGATCACTTTGTCCCTTGGACCACACGATGATGAAGAAGTGCTGTAGAAGAAGTAGAAGCTTCAAAAATTACAAGAAGGAGTGGATGCTCGATGTCAAAATCGTCAATCACTACTCTCTGTCTGTGCTCTTCTCTCTTCACTTTTTTGACCTTTCTTTCCGACCTCTATCTAATCTCCTCCTTATAAAATCCGACCCTTGACCTCCATGGACGGAGGTCTCTATTTATCGGCGTAGGAATTGAACAGCGGAGAGAACCGCACCTTTTACACGATGGTTATCATAACTGCTACCCACGTATAAATGATCTTCTGAATAAGCGTGTGACGCGTATCCCATTAAGAGATAATGCTTATAACTGCTGCGAAGATAACGGCATGCAAGCCACGTATGTAACTGCCCCTCGTGTAGAGATGATTGGCATAGAAGCCAAATAACTGTCTCGTTGGCGTAAAAACCAAATAGCTGTTCTGATGGCGTAAATGCCAAGTAGGCGTAGAAGCCCAATAGCCATAGAAGCTCAATAGCTGACATATAGGCGTAGAAGCAAAATAGCGGTCAGGTTGGCGTAGAAGCCAAGTAGGCGTAGATAGGTAGCTGGCATAAAGGTAACCAGTCATTCTTCCTTGACTGAGGTCTTGAGCGTATTCTGGATCAGATAGCCTGTTCACATACCTTTGCAAATATAGCCTGGGTTGGCATATTTCAAGGAGATAGCATACGGCGTACTCCTATAGTTGAAAATAGCCAGGTCAGCGTATTTCAAGGAGATAGCGTACGGCGTACTCCTATAGCTGAAAATAGCCTAATGGCGTAACATGCATAGATAATGATGTGGACGTATTGGCTATAATTATGGATCACCCAGTCTTTGAAAGTAGAACCAAATCTCGTGCATTAAATGCAGAGATATGCCCCCATCACGTGATATAACTGCAGGGACGTGCCTCGAGCTCTGTACGAAGAGCAGCTTTTGACGTGGCGGTCAGTTTTGTCTCATCTTGAGCGTAAAAGCTCATGGCTGCCTGTGTAAAACTAGGCAGCGTATTCCTTGAATGCGTAGACGATGACTTAAATTAAGGCTTTGTTACTAAACGACAGTTTGGAGCTCTGTGCCGAATCATCATTACAGCCGTCGTCTTGATAGTCGTGCAGTACTCTTTGTCAGGAGTCAGGTTCATTGTACTGTCTGACAGGTTCATTCGAGGAATATGAAGCGTTCCTCGTACACTTCCATATTGCATTAAAAGCAGATAAATTTTATGCCATAAAGGCGAGGTAGCAACCTTTTTACGTTGAGGCAGTCTGAAATACTGCATTACGCGGGTTATTCTGGAGCTATATTTTATGCTGAACAACGTTGAAGCTTTGCTGTACGCCAATAGCTCTGAAGTCATGTCTTACGCCACACAGTACTGAAACTCTGCTTTACGCGGGTTTTATGCATGTTGCGTATAATCCTGTATCGTATTTTTCATGCTTCTACAAGACCCCCTTCAAAGTTTTCAAATTCCTCGAAATTTGAAACACTTTGAATGAAGCATAAAACGGTCAAGTCTGACTCGTTTCTCGAGGCTGATTTCTCGGCAGATTTTTGTGAGTTTGCTGGGATTCGATGTGTTCTCCTCTGCCTATAAAAAGGCAAATAGGTTAACCTGTTTTTCCCACACTCCCTTCACCACACAGAGATGATTGCCGAACTTCGTCGGGTCGACTTGAGGAAGAAGAAGATCATGTTCTTCCAACATGTAAGGAGCCAAAAAAGAAAGCATCTTCGAGAAAATGTCCTCTGCAACGATGGATCATGAAAGAATATCATAGCTTCCTTTGCTCGGGATGGTCAGCAATTTCATATGGCGATTCGTCCATGAGAGAGGAATGGTCTCATTTGGCCACACAGCTTGCAAGCTGTATTTTCTTCCATCATGACGGTGGACGAGGGTAGACAGTCTGGCCCTGTCTTCCAGTATTTAGTTGGGTCTGAATTCCAACTCAATCTGTCATGGCGTATGGAGGGTGGGCTCTTGAATAATTTAGACAAGCCCAGTTTTGTATCCTTCCGCCATTAATCATTTTTTTGTTCATCGACTGTGGCAGTCGATGAACTGCTGTAGAAGACAGAAAAGATCTCCACCAATATGAGAACCTGGCAGAACATATTCTTGGTGTGATCCTAAATGAAAATGAGAAACCCTTTGTAGAGAAAGGATTTCCATCATATGTAATCATGAAGATGAAAAACCTTTTGTAGGCTGGATTTCCATCATATATAATCATGATTAATAAAATTGTCTTCTTTTACGCATCTGATGATTTGCCATATTTTGTTGTAATGAAGTCTGAATAACTTTACGTCGACTCTGATAAAAAGAGTATCTGATCTCGTCCTGTCTTTTACGCGTAGCTGAAGACGCGTTGAAAGCTGCTTAGCATATAAGTTGAAGATCCAAACTATCATGCTGTTTTGGACAAGGAGTCACGTAGAATTCTGAACTGTCACTTCTTTGATAAAAAAAATTCTTGTTCAGACCATCGTCTTTAAGAATAATTTCCCAAAAATCCCTTGAACCAGGGCGAGAAATGGTTGTTAAAACTGGCCATGCTTGAACTGTAGAGAAAATATTCTGACTGGATTTTGAATGAACTACCAATCGACCCAAGAAGAAGAGTCATTTTCAATGCTGAACTCTGTATGTTTTGAGTACTTGGGATGTTTTGAGGCCAAGAAGGAGCATATTCTGCGTGAACCCTTGTAATTGGCCGTCTTGAGAATTGTTCAGATATACACATACTCTGGCCTGCGTATTTTAATATGAAAAGTCATAGATCCGTAATGTAGATGAGCATAAAATCATAATTTTGTAGCCTCTCGAGCGTAAAAGCTGCTGAGCATAAGAGCAGCCGGGCATAAAACCATAGATTTATAGCCTCTAAAAAAGAAAACTTCCGAGCGTGAAGTCATAGATTTGTAGCCTCTGAGCGTAAAAAGCTTCTGAGCGTGAAATCATAGATTTGTAGCCTCTGAGCGTGAAGTCGTAGGTTTGTGGTCTCTCGAGCGTAAAAGCTACCGAGCGTAAAAGCATCCGGGCATAAAACCATAGACTTGTGGCCTCTGAGCGTAAAAACCGTAGCTATGAGCGAAAAAGCTCCTTAGCGTAAAAAGCGTAGATCTGCTCTGCACAAAAAAAATTTCGAATTCGCTGACTGTCCGTCTTCCCTAAATGATATGCTGATGTGGTCCCCAATCATAACCGAATATTAAATATCGAATTTGGTTAGGGATTCAAAGAGTTTATCTGAACTCTATAAATACCCCAAGACCTTCAGAGAAGAAACTCTTCATCTGTCTTTTGCAAAAATCCTTTGTTCCTTTGAGAGCTCTTCTTCGTCTCTTTTTTTGAGAACTCTGAATTTTAGCCATGGCACCGAAACAAACTTCCACCGCTAAGGGAAAGAAAGCTGCGTCTTCTTCTCGCTCCTCTGCTCAAGCACGAGCAACTCCCATTGGGCTGAATGAACCTCGCTCTGAAAGAAGTGCCCCACCGTCAATCTGTGCACCAGGCGTCATAGGTAAAGCTTTTGGGACGAGAAAAACAAAGAAAACCCTTCGCACATGTTGTGCGTGAACGCGCTAGGTCATCTTCTGTGCTGAGAGCCTATTCGAGGAAGATGATGCACAGAGATATTTTATTATTTACGCCCACATTTCTAATGTGTCAGCGTAAAAAACTTTATATTTTCACAGTCTGGCGTAAGAGCTTTGACTGTCAAAATTTGGCGTATACCACAAACTTTGAGTGTTACGCTCTGGATGAAAATTCCTGCATAACAACTCAAATTTTGGCAGTCTGGCGTAAAAATACAGACTGTCAGATTTTTGTGTATACTGCCAATCTTGAATTTTATGCCTCGAAATTAGATTCCAGCATAAAACTGTAGATTTTTACGGTCTTGGCGTAAAAACACAGACTGTTGATCTTTGGCGTAAGCTGCAAGACTGTAATGTCTAGTATAGAAACTGACTTGTTCTTCTTGTATTTTGTAGTGGACTTGCAGATACCTCTGTTGGCTGAGGTGATGGGTTCTGCTGCTGGGATGCTGAACTCCAATTACCTGGAGGATTTGTCCCATGTGACATTCCCTATTTCTAGAACCCAGTATCCTGAAGGAAGGGGAACTCTGATATTGTCTCAAGGAGAATGAATGCTGTTGAGTATGATCAACGGGGAGCCCCTGACGTATCTAGATGGGGCCAAATATATAAAATTAGCTTTCCTATTCAGGGATATGATTGATAAACAATCCCAAACGAAGCCCAAGAAGGAAAACTGGGTTTTTACTGCTGGGGGCATGGTCATGTACCTGCCCAGGATGCTGAGAGATTACCCTATCTCGACATTCTTCCATGTCACGCATCCCAGGAAGATGTCGTGGACTCTGACTCCTAATCTCCACGGCCAGCCGGGGAAGATATTTTATCAGAAAGGATCAGACCAAGGATTATTTGTAAGCCGCCCTTTAGGCCCTGTCGTGCCTTTCAGGGGATTACTGCCGGGTAGCGTCCCTAGTGAAGACACTTTACTGCTCCAGCCAGTCCAATTATCAACTTTTTGCAATGACTTCATGGGGCATGGAGGAGTATACCCCAAGGTTAATCCTCGGACCAACGGGTGGCTTACCCCTAGAAATCTTCGATGGGCTCGTTTAGCTGTATGGGCCCTGAAGCATTTTCATACGGAGCTAGAAAGCATTGGTCTATTCGCGACTGTGAGTGCTAACAGTGTTGGGTTACCTTCCAACCCCAACCTGTTTTTGGCTTTGATGGAGCGGTATATCTCGCTCACTGGAACTTTTGCCACTCCGCTAGGGGAGTTGGGATTGGCTCTTCACGAGATGGCAGAGATTTTAAGACTGCCAATGGGGGATACTCCTTATGAAGAGTATGATCCCACAAACAGGGAGCTGGGGGATACAAACCCTCTGGTAGTGGCAATATACCAGGAGCTAATGAGCCATTATCTAGCATGCACCACCTTCTATAATGAGCCCTCTGATTTGGCTCATGCCAACAAATGGACGTCCTATCTCTTCTTTCATCAGGCCAGAGATGCTAAGCCAGACAAAGTTGTGGATAGCAGGGATAAGCCTTTGAACTTTCTGAGCGTGCTTAATGCTCAAATAGTCGATGATCTTATTGAAGACGCTGGGGCTTCAGATCAAGTTCTCGATGAGGGGATTGGAAATTATCCTGCGGGTACTAAAGCCTACAGTTATATGAGATATTGCCGCAGGCCTCTGTCAAGGAAAGCTCAACTGGCTGGCTTCCTCTCTGTATGGCTACGTCGATTGGTAGTACCTGGCATTGCATCTTCGGATCATATTCATCGTAACACCTTATGGCCTGCAGTGCGTTTGGTGTTTGGGACAAGACTGGGCCTGCTCCCTGCCATGGTATGCCGGATACAAGCTGGCCTGAGGGCCATTACTGATGGGCTGCTTGCAGATGAAATACGGCGTGAAAGCTTTCCCAAGATAGAATTACCGTTCCTATATCTGATGGGATGGTTAATTCTTCATAACCCAAGGGTGATGTCTCCCGGCTCTGCCAGTAGTTCGAGAAATAATTTCTTGTTGAATTACAAGAATTCCATTTGGAACGTGACCACCGTCATAGACTGTCAGCGAGCATTAAATTTTGCTCATAGCTGGAAGCTCTTCTGTATCGTCCCCACTGTACATATCAATCAACAGGGGACGAGACTTCAGGATTCAGGTGAAGGAAAGACCGTTCTTTCTCCTGAAGCTTTTTATTGGTTGGTCTGCATTAGACCTTTCCATTTGTTATACAGAAGTGAAGACCATTGCTTCTTGGAGCCATATCTACCTAGTCGGTTCGCCAGGCAGTTTGGGTATGACCAATCGCATGTGGGAAATGCTATCACCAGCTTCAAGTCCAGAGGTAGACTTATTGATGGAGCGAGAGGATGGCGGTACTTCATAATGGGTTGTACTGGAGCAACCTTTACTGTGCCCGCGACTTCACTCTCCATGGAGTTGCGCATCCTCCATTCGTACGCCCAATTTTATATGGCCATCAATACCTTCCATCGCAATTTTGATATGCTTGGAAGTTTTAGGATGCCCCCTTATAAGTCCACTGGAAGAGAGGAAGTCCCATCAGTTTCCTCTGACGAAGGTGAAGACTCTGTCGATCCAGATAAGTTTTTATTGACAGTACCGAGAGGCATAATACCTCCGCCTGCAGAGCCTCTTATTATCCCCAGTAAGCGAAGGGCTCCTATTCTGAAAGAGACTTCCCCTCGTAAGAAAAAGAAGACTGTTAGTGGTCCTGCTAGGACTTCCAGCCATGAGGCTCCTAGGAGTGAGCCTGTTGTTTCCCCGGGCGGGGATGATTTTTTGACTAGAGGTCCTTCGCCTATTAGAGAGGGAACCTCCACAGTTCCGGCTGGCAGTGCCGAAGATTCTTTGCTCGAGACTGCTGTCGCTGCTACCGCTTCAGGTAATGCTATGGGATCGCCTTCAAGGACGAGCAAAATAAGAATATCTTTATCCAGACCAATAATGGGTCTAGCTCCTTCTTCATCTGTAAGTATCTCCGACGAGATTCTACCTGATGAACCTCGATTGGATCTGGGTGAAGACTTGGATGACTACCCTCAGTCGTCATTTGGTGCACCTTCCTCTCCAGGTATGACAGCTTGCTTAACATCATTAAGAAATGATTTAGCTGTACTGGCTGCAGACGCGACATATATACCATCGGCCATAGGTAAATGTCGTCTTTCTGCCTATTTTTAGAAAAATTAACATCAGGTTGATATTAACTTTCTCTTGTCTTTTTTTCAGGGAAAGACAACCTTAGAGGAAGGCAGAGCCGACGCAACTTTTGACTTTGTTGCGGATACTGCTGACGAAACAGCGGCGCTTGATTTTGAAGGGGCATATTTTGAAGATGTTGCTCCTTCGTCTGCAGCATTTTCGGGTGTAGCCTCACCCAATACAGTCCCGATATCTTCAGAGGAGGATGAGCCTGTCATCACGACTATGCCTCATTTGAGTATGTCAGCCACTTCGACCGTTGTTGGTGCCTCTACTTTTGTCGCGCCATCTGCTGAAGCGACGACTGTGACGACACCCTATGTAGTCGTTCCTGGAAGAAGATTCACCAATTTTGTAGTCACTCCCAGCGTCCATTCGGATCTCGCCATGATAGTTGAGCAGTATACTAGTATTTTCTACACCACTTTAAAAATGCTGATATCAATGGTGCTGGAGAAGAATCTAGGCTTCGAGGCTTTGAGGATGTCCTCCCAGGTTGCGATAGCGCCGATCAGAAATTTCAACGATGATGGGAGAGCTGATACGCTGGAGCAAATAGTTAATAGTTTAGAACAACCCATTAACAATTATTTGCAACTATCCCAAGGCAGCATTGATGACCTGATTCAGGCTGAGTATGAATCCATGACTGCGAGGCTTGTTGGGGAGATGAAAACTCTAAGCAAATCCACCGAGGCACAGCAGCAAGAGATGAATAAAGAGCATACCGTATTGGGGTATGTCATTCCCCAGCTGGCTAAGTGCGAGGCCGAATATGAAGAAGAGGCAGCGAGGGTCCGCAAATTGAAAGATGAACTTGCTCAGGCAGAGGAGAAGGCTCTCGCTTCATCGGCAGCTCGAGATGTGTTGAAGAGCCGAATGGAAGCGGCTCAGCAGAACCTGGCACATGTGGGTGCCATCCGCGCAGGTTTTGTACATGCTCAGTCTGAACTGTCTGCCTTGAACAATGAGGAGTTAACATGAACCTGAAAGAATATAATCCAGCTAAATTTGTATACTAAACACTATCAGAGGTAATATGAACATGATAGGCTTACAAATTAGTTAAGGATATCTATTCGGAGGTCACATGAACCTGATAGAATATGATCCAGCTAACCTTTGTATGTAGTCTCGTCAGAATAAGATCTTCATCATATTCTGTTAAACGAAGGAGATCAAGTATAGTACTTCTTCGGGAATTTGTAGTTGATAGTAGCCAAAAAAATTCATTTGACTTGGCTAATCTGTAAGTGCCATTTGCAATCATATAAGGGCCCTCCATTTCTTTATGATTGTTTGCGCGAATTTTAGACATCGTACCAGAGGTAATATGGACGTAGTACGATACCGTATTTGTTGAGGACATCCCACTGGGGGATTTTTAGTGGACCCATTACTTTTTGCGCACATTAGTGCAAGTAATAGGTTTGAGACAAATCCTGACAAAGGTAATATAAATGCGATAAAATACGACTCTGGGGATGAATAGGGACTGACTCTTTCTTCGCTGGGAAAATGAGAATAGTTCAGAGGTAATATGGACATGAACATTTTGTTTTCCATCGCGGGCATTCCACAGGGGAATTTTTGTGGACCTATTACTTCTTGTGCACGTGAGTGCAAATAATAAGTTTAGGACAAGCCCTGCCAGAGGTAATATGGACGTGGCAGTTTTTGTGGACTTAACACCACTGGCGTACTTAGAGTTTAAGTACGGGTGCTAAGTTGAGATGACAACCGATATCAGAGGTAATATGGACGTGATAATCGATAGCCAAAAATTCAGAAAGTTTGCCAGAGGTAATATGAACATGACATACTTTTGAGTTGTGACTCCATTGGGGATGGAGGTATATATCTGCTCAGAGGTAATATGGACATGGCAGTTTTTGTGGACCTAACACCACTGGCGTACTTAGAGTTAAGTACGAGTGTTAAATTGAGATGACAACCGATATCAGAGGTAATATGGACATGATAATCGATAGCCAAACCAGGAAGATTTGTTCAGAGGTAATATGAACATGACAAACTCAGCTGGGGAAATAAAGAAATGTTTGGACAATAGTTCAGAGGTAATATGAACGTGAACTCATGTCCGAAAAATTTACTGTAGAGTGATTTTATTGAGTGGGGATAGACCTAAAGAATCCGCTAGGGAAACTTTAGGGACTCATCATCCGGTATTTTCTTGAGGGAGCAAATTATTACGTTAGAGTAAAATCAATTTCAGTAATTTTCTCCTTGTTTACAGATGCAAGGTGATGACTTTGGCGTCGATCAACTCCTGAATTTTCCTTTTCAGTACGTAGCACGCCCTTGTGGGGTGATGAATGTACCGATGAAAGAGACAATAATCTGGGTCATCGACTGTGCCAGCCCTCTCAGGGTATCTGATGTTGGGTAGCCGAAGTTTGTGTTCCTTCGTCAATATATTAAAGATTTTAATGATGTCATCTTCATTGAAGGAGAAAGTCCCTTTTGGCCTTCGGGCTTCCGATGCCTGAGTTTTACGGTCTTCTGGGAAGATGGTCATCGTTGCATCATCTTCGGATTCAGAGGGAATTCTACCCCCAGTTTTGAATGCTACCCTATTTTGTCGAGGTAGACTACCCCCAGACATATCATGGCGTTTGTCCACAAAAGTTGATTTAGAAGGACCTGCCTCTGGTATTATAAGATCAGACTCTGGAGTTTTGGAGTTTGCAAGAGATGCAGTATACCCCAACCCAAAACGAGTATATTGATAGTAAGGATTACCATGCAATGGTGTTCGTCTGTCTTTTCCATAGTTGAGGCCTTGTTTCAACTTCAAATTGTAACCCATGTTTTGCATAATCCTCAAAGCTTGTGGGCTATATCTATGGATTTGCATTTTCCCAGCATCTGATTCGTGAGAATCTTCATGTACCACCGGTTTGTTGCGCATGCGACCGAAGACTATTGGATGCTGATTGCAGCGAGTAGGCGGGATAATAAAGATAGAATCTTCATGTGGCCCATATGTCATGATGACATTAGATATTGACTCATCTTCCCACAGGATCTCCCCACGCTTGGAAGTTAAGGACGCCAAATCTTGATTTTGACCCATGTCTTTGCATTTTTGGATCAAAAAATCACGCAAATCAGTGGGATTAACGGAAGAAGAAAAGGAAGAAGGCTTGTTCCTCCTTTTTACATTAGTTGGAATGCGGATATTGGGAACCATAACTCTTCCCCTGCCACCCATATACAGCAGTTCAGCCATGTGGGTAGCACAGGATCCACGATGAGCGTATCTATCCGCAAATTGGGCTTTCTTGACACTGAGGGCCTTCTCCTGGCGTAATTTGGAATTTTGCTCAGGCTGGTGTAAAACTGAGAAAGTCCTCAATCGGCCATCAGCTTCTCGCGTAATCTGAAGAGCGGGCAGATTCTTCTCTTGATGGCGTAAAGGCCACGAGGTTAGGAAATCCGCCATTTGTTTTCCCTTGCGTAGATTGCAGGGACCATCTACTTCTCCACGAAGGAAAGATGTATTTTTATGCGTGGAGCACGTTTGGAATTTCTGAATTGGCGCTGAGGCATTATCAAAAATTTTGTCTGCCACGTCACAGACGGGAGACTGAATTTTACGCGCAGGGCGCGGAGCAGACTTCTGGGTTAGCACTGTGGCATGGCCAGAAGCTTTGTCTGCCACGTCACAGACGGAAGATAAAGTTTTACGCGCAGAGCGCAGAGTAGACTTCTGGATTAGCACTGAGGCATTGCCAGAAGTTTTTTCTGCCATGTCACAAACGGGAGACAGAGTTTTACGCGCAGGGCGCGTAGGTTGTGAAGCTACAACCTTGTTGGTCGGAGAAACCAGAGAGTCCTCAAGAATGGTAGGGGATGTCTGGGGCATCCACACCTTACGCAATTTCCTGTTGTCTTGGACAGAGAGGGAATGAGAGCTACCCCCTGCTCGAAGCATGTCTTCGTAGGTTGACTGGTCGAACTAGACGACCAAGGTCTTCTTTATTGATCCTACTGATGCTGCATCGTGTTGAGCAATTGCTTTCTCGTCAGATGAGAAAGTATTCTCTAGCAGAGTCGCCATCTTGTGTTTGATAATAAACGAAAGAAATAAAACTTGGTTTATATGAAACCCTTTCTTAGGTTTACAAACAAGAAGTACAATTAATCCTATACGAGGATATTAAGTACAAAATTTATCTGGGTAAATATTGCTATAGGAGTCTGATCTACGGTCGATAACTTTGTCCCTTAGACCACACAATGATGAAGAAGTGTTGTAGAAGAAGTAGAAGCTTCAAAAATTATAAGAAGGAGTGGATGCTCGATGTCAAAATCGTCAATCACTACTCTCTGTCTGTGCTCTTCTCTCTTCGATTTTTCGACCTTTCTTTCCGACCTCTATCTAATCTCCTCCTTATAAAATCCGACCCTTGACCTCCATGGACGGAGGTCTCTATTTATAGGCGTAAAAATGGAACAGCGGAGAGAACCGCACCTTTTATGCGGCGGTTATCATAACTGCTACCCACGTATAAATGATCTTCTGAATAAGCGTGTGACGTGTGTCCCATTAAGAGATAATGCGTATAACTGCTGCGAAGATCAGGGCATGCAAGTCACGTAGGTAACTGTCCCTCGCGTAGAGATAATTGGCGTAGAAGCCAAATAATTGTCTCGTTGGCATAAAAACCAAATAGCTGTTCTGATGGCGTAAAAGCCAAGTAGGCGTAGAAGCCCAATAGGCATAGAAGCCCAATAGCTGACATATAGGTGTAGAAGCAAAATAGCGGTCAGGTTAGCGTAGAAGCCAAGTAGGCGTAGATAGGTAGCCGGCGTAAAGGTAACCAGTCATTCCTCCTTGACTGAGGTCTTGAGCGTATTCTGGATCAGATAGCCTGTTCACATACCTTTGCAAATATAGCCTAGGTTGGCGTATTTCAAGAAGATAGCATACGGCGTACTCCTATAGTTGAAAATAGCCAGGTCGGCATATTTCAAGGAGATAGCATATGGCGTACTCTTATAGCTGAAAATAGCCTAATGGCGTAACATGCAGAGATGATGATGTAGACGTATTAGCCATAATTATAGCTCACCCAGTCTTTAAAATTAGAACCAAATCTCGTGCATTATATGCAGAGATCTGCCCCCATCACGCGCATGAACTGTAGGGACGTGCCTCGAGCTCTGTACGAAGAGCAGCTTTTGACGTGGCGGTCAGTTTTGTCTCATCTTGAGCGTAAAAGCTCATGGCTGCCTGCATAAAACTAGGTAGCGTATTCCTTGAATGTGTAGACGACGACTTAAATCAAGGCTTTGTTACTAAACGACAGTCTGGAGCTCTGTGCCGAATCATCATTACAGTCGTCGTCTTGATAGTCGTGCAGTACTCTTTGTCAGGAGTCAGGTTCATTGTACTATCTGACAGGTTCATTCGAGGAATACGAAGTGTTCCTCGTACACTTCTATGCTGCATTAAAAGCAGATGAATTTTATGCCATAAAGGCAAGGTAGCAACCTTTTTACATTGAAGCAGTCTGAAATACTGCATTACGCGGGTTGTTCTGGAGCTATATTTTACGCTGAACAGCGTTGAAGCTCTGCTGTACGCCAATAGCTCTGAAGTCATGTCTTACGCCACACAACACTGAAACTCTGCTTTACGCGGGTTTTATGCATGTTGCGTATAATCCTGTAGCATATTTTTCATGCTTCTACAGTTGCTAGTCCTTGTTTTGCAGGAATACGATGAGTGGGTTGTTAGTAAGAATCGATGTTAAGCGATATGTACATTTTTATATATATTTAATGTATACTCTGTTTACAAATTATGTTTAATTATGCTGCTGAATACTCTGATCATTAAAATAAACCTAGTTCCTAATAGAAAGATCACTAAGTTAATATGCATGCTTTTCACATGAATACTTAGTATCGGTTTAGGCGAGTGGGCTAGTTTCTGGTCTGTTCTTCTTGTTGTTCTTGTTCTTCTTGTTCCTCCAAGACATCCGACGGGATAAGAAGATCATCAACATCAGTCTAGGGGCAGAGTGAATTCATTCGATGAAAGACCGACGAGGTCATCGAAGAAATTTGCTCTACTCAGTTGTATAAGGATCACTTCCTTCTCCACCTTAGTAGAGGACAACATATGAGGAATGGAAGCCTGATCGAGGTCAACTTTAACTGGTGAAATAGCAGTTAATACATCAGTCTCCTTGATTTTTTGCTTAGAAGCATCTTGTGAAGCCATTATGATAAATACGAGTTTGTACGAGGAGTAAAGAACCGAACAAACAACTCGAGTATTTATAAAGGAGGAAACGACGGTTCGAATCCCTAGACACAATTTATTAGTGAAAAGACGCGATGATTTATTGCCCAGTAAGGCGAAACTCAAAACACTATATACGACGGTTGGGAGTCTGCATATTAGTCCAAGGATCCCCACTGTTCCTACATGCACACATTGTCCTCCTGACAGAAAGGGTATCATAATACGCGTGCTAGTCTGATGACAGAATTCTTGTATCAGTCAGTTGGTATAACTGTGCACAATTACATAGACTATTTGGGATGATGGAAGAAATGATGCGTAATATGCGCTACACTCAGTCCTCTCCAAAGGACATCTTTGTAAAAGCAGAGAGAACAAAAGTCACTCATTAAGCAATATGCAGTCATCATAATAAAGGCAGGCCAAAATTTTATTGATGCTTAATCATGATTACATATGATGGAAATCTATTGCATCTAGATTTTTATTCTAAAGGTCATGGTTATATATGATGGAGATCTATTGCATGATCATCTCCATCCTTCTAAGGCCAATATTAGGGAGCACAATGGTGGACATGCTCTCGCTCCTTAACATTAAGTGCAGTGATAATGACGGAAGGATACATAACTGGGCATGTATCAATTTTGCAAGTCCTAGGGAGCTAATCCTCCGTCGCCACCAAGCTCCACTGACAGAGTTTTGATTGGGACTCCATCCCAATTTGACAGCTAAAACCGCGACTCAGTTGCACCCTAGTGGCAAGCCTCATTACGGAGAAAAATATAGCTAGCATGCTGTATGGACGAAGACACCTTTATTTGCCTCGATAAAAGTCCTTCCTCATTCTATGGCAAATTTTTACGTTATGTTACTGATCATCTCGAACGGAGAGAACTATGATATCATTCCATACTTCATCATGAAGGAGGCAAGCTAGTGTGATCTCTGCACAGAAGAGCATGAAATTATTATTATACTAAAAAAGAAAAATGGTCATGGAAAAGAAAAGTGCGCACAATCGTCGAGTCTGTCAAAACAAAAAAAGTGCGCCAGATGACAACTTTCAGAAGAAAAGTGTGTGAGTCATCTAATTTATAAAAATCCAAAAATTATGCCATGGAGACAAGTCCCACTCCAAATAAGGGGAATACACGTGCCTATTATGCTTATACTCATGAAAATCCCTATTAGAAGATGAGATTGAAAAAAGTGGTAACAGAGGAATATTATTATCTCACCCAAAGAAACTCGTCTCATACGACTACTTGGATGCTTGCAATTCCCTGATGAGGGTATCATCTTCTTTTTCTTCGGCTTGATCCTAAAGACAGCTGTGCTCATCTTTACGATAAGAAGGAAGTCAGAAAGGTTTTTTCTGAAGACCTTGGCTATGTTTTTTGGGAGCTTCCTTTTCACTTATATAGATATGTAGAGAGAGATATTCCTAATTCATAACCGTCCTTGAAAATAGTACCACATGCATTGCCTTGAAGACTTTTACCAATCAGCAATTGAGTAAAACCGCTGTCGTGAAGATCGCATTAGAATCAATGAACAAGTCAAGCCCATATTTTAATGCAACCACGTCAGCATCATTGTTGGAATTCTGCACAGAGTGCGCACACAAATATCTCAACATCTTTTATGCTTCTATTCAATGTATTTTGAATTCATCTGAACGAATTCAAAACCTTTGAAGGGGGTCTTGTAGAAGCATAAAAAAGTACACGTCTTGAAGATGTCGTAGTTTTCTACAAATAAACATACTATGGGAAGAATAACGCACTTTCATTCTGTTTCAAAGGATGGTGTACTTTCAAACTATTTTCGTTAACAAAGACAGGCGCACAAATGACGTTTGGTTCCCCCCCAAACATTAAATGCAACGAATCTGACGGTTGAACAACAGTCGACGAGTCAGAAGTCATCATTACAACTGAGCTGCAGCACACAGACCCATGTTGTCGTTTAGTGACCCATCTGCTGGCCAACTTCTTCAAACGTGTGTCATCATGGCTACTTCAACAAAAGTGCGCCATCATGGCTACTTCTTCAAAAGTACGCCATTACGGCTATTTCAATAAAAGTGCACCATCACAACTATTTCAAAAAAAGTGTGCCATCATGGCTACTTCAACAAAAGTGCGCCATTATGGCCAAAATTTTCAAAAGTGCGTCGCTGTGCCAACTTCTTGAAAAGAGTGCTTGTATAACCAATCTTCCCAAAAGTGTGCCACTCTCCAAACCACTTCTAAAGTGCGTATATGATCCTAACTAACAAAGATGAGTTATGATTATGTGTCTTATATGCCATGGTTCTCGTAAAATGTGTACAAACAACTGTCCACCATGACCTATGCTTTTCTCGTATAGGAAGCTACGTATCAAGCAGGCAGCAAGTTATGCACCCACTCATTAAGAACGTGAGGTGTTAGCCACCTAAAGTGCACGCACAATGGTAAAACAGTACAGACTATCCAAAGTGCACGCCCACTCTCATAACTGCTCCTAAACTCTATAAATATATGATCGATACATCCATTAAAGAGAGGCATAGGCAGCGGGGGGATAATTTTCAAGTCTTTGAAATTCAAGAACAGAAGGAGAGAAATAGAAGTTTGCCATGCCATTATTTTCAAAGCTTTCTTATTTCCCAACTCTTCAAGTTGTTCACAGCATCCTTATATTTCTTCATCGTCCTGTAGTCCAATGAGTAAAGTGATCGCCCGCAGATCAGATCTCTAAAACTATATTTTCCCAGAATTAATTGTACTTAAATTTTTGTTTAGGATCTCTCGTACTCTTCTTTCTTTTTAATAGTTTGTAATACAAAGTTTTGTTTAAACTTTGTTTATCGCAAACAGAGGGCCACATGACTTATAGGATTACCAAATTTGATGAGTGATAGACAAGGCCATGAATATCAATTTGCAACAACTTGGGTCAATCAGAGAAGGCTTGATCAAAGAAATACAAAGGAATGACAGTTATACAAAAGATGATCTTAGTAGAGATGAACGAGAGAGAGAGAGGGAGAGAGAGAGAGAGAGAGAGAGAGAGAGAGAGAGAGAGAAGGACTCATCTAGCTATCTCAAAGTACATGGTAAAATGCTCTAAAGTAGGTACATATATTCAAATCAGTAAGAAAATATTAACCTTTGATACCTCTACCATCAGTTGTTTCCATTAATGAGTACTGTGCATACAACTGAGACAGCCCCTAACACCTCACAGTAACTGCTCACACTTTCTTAGTCACAACACTCATACATTCACACTCTAATACTTACCCACCCCTTACTGTCATAGTGAAATGATACATCATTCTCTGGCTCAGATATTGCATAGATGCATCAGTCCTTACTGCACATGTAGAAGCATGAAAAATACGCAGGAACGATCTACGCAGCATCTCGAAACAGAGCAGCGTAAGCAGAGGCCTTCGAGGCCATCCAACGTAAAACAGCGTTCTTCATCGCCTCCATGGCGTAAAACCCAGCCGCTCTCAAGGCAGCATTAAAGCGTACGAGGAACGCTTCGTCTTCCCCGAAATAAACCTATCAAGTCATGCGGTGAACCTGGCCTCTGACTCCTGACAAAAAGTACTGCACGGCTACCCAGACGACGGCTGGAAACGGTGGCAGACCCCTCGGGACGCGCTCCATAGTATGATGGCGGATCTCTGCATTTAATGCAGAGGATTTGGTTAAATATTACCAGGCCGTCGTCTACTGAAGTCCCCCCAGCGTAAACCGCTCTTTCGCGTACAAGGGAATACGCTGCATTGTTTACACATGCAAACATGAGCTGTTTCGCGCTCCGCAGTAAGGCAAAACCGCTGCCACGTCAAAAGCTGCACTTCGTACGGGGCTCGAGGCACGTCTCTACATCTAATTGCACAGAGCAGTGATAGTTTCCCTCAAGGCACGTCTCCGCGACGGGTGCACAGAAGGGCTGCAGACCCTCAAAAGCACGTCTCCGCATTTAATGCACAAGATGATGACAAATCTCTGTAGAAGATTTGATTACATCTTCGAAAGCCGTAATTCCGGCTAAGACGTCCGCATCAGCACTTTGACTCGGTACGCAGTGGCTTCTATGCCCGCTCAGGATCGGTGCTCCCTCGGCTTCCCATGCCCTCTCGGTCTCTACGACCACTCGGCTTCTATGCCCATTCGGTTTCTATGCCTGCTCGGCTTCTATGCCCATTCTGCTTCTATGCCTGTTCGGCTTCTATGCCCATTCGGCTTCTATGCCTGCTCGGCTTCTATGCCTATTTTGGCTGCTACGCCAAGGTGACAGTCACTTGGCTTTTACGCCAACCTCTGCTACACAAGGGATACCTACCTACGTGGCTTCTACGCCGTGATCTTCGCAGCAGATATACGCGCTTTGTCCCCTTAGTTGGACACGCGTCACATGCTCACTCAAAAGGTCATTTATACGCAAGCATTGGTTATTTTAAACCGTTGTGTAAAAGGGTGCTGTACTGTCCACTCCTCGGTTGTTACACCGACGGAGTGGTCAATGTCACCAAAACTCTATAAATAGAGACCCCTATCAATGGGGAAAAAGGTCAGAAAATTGGTCAAGAAAATCAATACAAGATCAAAGGTCGAAGAATTAGATCGAACAAGATCATCAAACCAGAGATCAAGGAGGAGAGATAGAGAGAGAGAGAGAGAGGAGAACCCAGAGCTCGGGCAAGGAACAGGGAGCGACGACCTTCAGCATCGCGCATCCACCCTCCTTTGCAACCTCCGGAGCTGCATCCTGTCTTCCACGGCACTTCTTCAATATCATGTAGTCCAAGGGCTAAAGTGATCGACCGCAGATCAGACACCTATAGCAATTTATACCCAGATTAAATAAATTGTACTCCCACATCCTCGTATAGGATTACATTGTACAAGTTTGTTTGTAAACCAAAGGGCGCGGGCCTCTTATAATCCCGTCATTGAAATACACTTTCATTCTTTCGTTTAATACCACAAACAAGATGGCGACTCTGCTGGGGAAAGTCTTTCTCTTTTGACGAGGAAGTAATTGCTCAACACGATGCGGTATCTGTAGGAACCGTGAAGAAGACACTGGTCGTTCAGTTCGACCAGTCTGCCTACGAAGACATGCTTCGGACTGGGGGGAGCTCTCACTCTCTCTCCATCAGAAACAGCAGGAAGCTGCGCAAAGTGTGGACGCCCAAGACATCCTCCGCCGTTCCTGTGGACTCTTCGATCTCTCCGATCTCTCCGACCAATGAGGTGGTAGCATCGCTCCCTCCGTGCCCCGCACGTAAAATTCAGTCTCCCGCTACGCGCGGTACAGAGAAAGCTTCTGGCAAAGCCGCAGCGCTAACCCAGGAGTATCCACCGTGCCCCGTACATAAAATTCAGTCTCCCGCTACGTGCGGTACAGACAAAGCTTCTGGTAAAGCCGCAGCGCTAACCCAGGAGTATCCACCGTGCCCCGCACGTAATATTCAGTCTCCCGCTACGCGCGGTACAGACAAAGCTTCTGGCAAAGCCGCAGCGCTAACCCAGGAGTATCCACCGTGCCCCGCACGTAAAATTCAGTCTCCCGCTACGCGCGGTACAGACAAAGCTTCTGGTAAAGCCGCAGCGCTAACCCAGGAGTATCCACTGCGTTCTATGCACAGAAATCAGTCTCCCGCTACGCGCGGTACAAACAAAGCTTCTGGTAAAGCCTCAGCGCTAACCCAGGAGTATCCACTGCGTTCTACGCACAAAAATCAGTCTCCCGCTACGCGCGGTACAGACAAGACCTCTGGTGGCACCTCAACACCAAATCAGAAGTACAGATCGCGCTCTACGCGCAAAACGACATCTGAGCTTTACGGTGAACCAGACGAGCGCGGCGATCTCCGCAAAGGAAAGCAGGCGGGTGAATATTCAACTACTGGGCCCTTACGCCAGCAAAAGAATGATCTGCCTACTCTCCGGATTACGCGAGAAGCTAGTGGCCAACTGAGAGCCTCTTCAGCCTCACGCCAGACTGAGCGAATCTCCAAGTTACGCCAGGCGCGGTCCCTCGGCGTAAAACAAACTCAGACGGCGGAAAGAAACCTTCCTGACCTACGCAGATATCTAATCAGGAGGCGTAAAGAAAGAGGACCTTCCGACATGACTATCTTACCTCCTGGCGAACGCTATTGTAATAGTCATCAAGTTGTGATTAATTGCTGCTGCTCCAAGGCGAAACAATCGGTCTTCGACCGATTGAGCTACTCGCTGTCTTTTCCGGGAGGGGAACCCGCGCATGCGTCTGTGAACATGGCTTCACACATACCTAGAGGAGGGTCGAGCTCGAGACGACAGCCTTCCAGACCTCTGAGCCGAAGAAGGTTTAGTAAGCCCCTCAGAGACGTTGAAGCCGGGGTATTCCAAAACACTCGCGCAAGATCACAACAACCAGCGTCATCCTCTTCTGATTCCGACGCCGAAGGTCGCCAAATTCCCGAATCAGAGGCGGAAAGTATGGAGTCGACTTCTATAATGACCTATACTAATCCCTCAATGACCCCCAGGGAAATGGGAGCTTACGCCATTGAAGATGAGCGCGAGGAAGATTCGCCGTCAGTAAGCGCGGAACGCATCACTACGCTGGAGACGTCTCTGAAACAAATGCAATCCGTAATGGAAAATATGCACCAGATGATGCTCGCTCAGCACGCAACTACCATGGCTCAAGCGTCGGTCCCACCAACTCAGATACGCGCGGGGGTGGACTCACCACCATCCAACCCAAGCCAAGAGCCTACGCTGGATCAAGAGTCAACGGTTCCTCCGCTGCCTCACCTGGAAAATGCCCTACCTCCTGTTGGAGCTACAATACAGCTGACTCCGCACTGCTTAGTAGCCCCGCTTCCAACTGAGAATTCGATGCAGGCAGTACGAGAGTTAAAAGCCCAGTTCGACGCCTTGAAGCACAAAGATCAGCTCAAGAAACTGGGAATCAACCAGCCCTACCCAGCTGTCTGGGAGGAGGTCCCTTTCCCTCCAAGATACAAAGCTCAGACCATGGCTCTGTTCGAGGGAAAAACATCACCAAGTCAGTACATGAACTATTTCAGTATGATGACGGTGTTGCTACAAGGGAACGATGCCCTCCTCACTCGGGTGTTTAAAGGCTGTCTCTCGGGAGTAGCCTACCAGTGGTACAGAAGCTTGGCGGACAACTGCATTACTTCCTTCGAGGACTTCAAAGCTCTGTTCTTCACACGATTCTACGAAGGAGGAATGGACATGTCTATGTCCTCCCTCATCGAAGTCAAACAGAAGGAAAAGGAGGACGTTCGCATCTTCATCGAACGCTTTCGTCAGGCCACCTTACAAATGCCCCCAGGAGTTCCAGACTCAGCATTGGTGGACATTTGCAGGAAAAATCTCCTTCCCGTGGTCTCGGTGTTCACAGGACCATATCAGTTCCATGATTGGCCCTCGTTCATCATCTCGGCGGTAGCCGCCGAAGACAACAGTCGCAAGGCGGGCGACAATGGCATCATGATCTCCGCCTCTGACAGAGGCAAGAGGTCATCTCCCAGCAGTGACCATCCTCGTGGTCACAAAGGGAAAGAAGCCCTGGCAATCAACACGGCCAGACCAAAGATTGTGGCAACCACGCAAGCAAAACCAGGGACTTCCAGGCCCGTCGAAGTCTACTCTTTCGACGACAACGACATCCCAAGTATCTTCGAGTGTCTCATCAAAAGTGGCAAGATCACCCTCCCGGAGCTAAGGCGGCCCCAGGAAGCTGGCAATACCGACGACCCCAAATACTGCGTCTTCCACAGATACGTACACCACCCTACGAAGGTGTGCTATGTATTAAAACGGAAGATCCAGGGATTAATTGATGCTAAGGCCATCACTCTGCACAGCACCGAGAAGACGGTCGCGGCCAACATGGTCTCTCTGTAGTTTGGCAATCTACCTCCCCAAAGGGTCCTTAATGGTGTTGCACCTATATCCCGGGCAACGATGAACATAGTTAACCTCCCCCCGGCTAGGGGTCAAAATCACAACCTGGTGCCCCTAACTACCCGACAGGGCGAGATAATGTGGGTTCACCCGGATTTAGTGCCAGAGCTCGAGAGGGAGACCAAGGCAGCCAAGCCTACCTCCGAGAAGAGTCCCAAATACAGATTATGCCACATGATCACAACTTCTTCTGCACCAGACGAAGACGAGGTACTTATCGCAACCCGGTCAGGAGGGCCTACCTCGACGACAACGGAGCAAACCAGGAAGACACGCCAGCTGACGCTCCAGCTACCAAACCTTCAGAGCAAGGTCCCGTCGTGCCAAACGTCAGCCCTGCGAAACCTACTCCGGCGGAAAAGGGAAAGCAGAAAGAAATACGCTTCGACAAACCTGTGAAAAACGTTCCAAGCAAAGGTTTAGAGAAGCCATACAAATTTGACATCCTGGCCCAACTAGCCAATACGCCAGCCAGGTTATCCATCCTCGAGCTACTCAGGCTCTCCCCGGACACTCGTCTAGCCCTGAGTGAAGCGCTGATGCAGGCAGAGGCGTACTTGACCCAACTCAAGTCCCCTGACGAGGAGCCAGTTGCATGTCCTCAGTGCCACAGCGTAATGGAGGTGGTCCCAAACATCACCTTCACTCAAGACGACATGC
Source organism: Iris macrosiphon (assembly GCA_036927795.1). NCBI lineage: Eukaryota > Viridiplantae > Streptophyta > Magnoliopsida > Asparagales > Iridaceae > Iris > Iris macrosiphon. The sequence continues at coordinate 86,563,247 of JAYESA010000017.1, read as the reverse complement.
TGTTAAAACATAACAGGCATGACAGGCCCCTCTATTACACCGGGTACGTCGGTTCCATGGAGGTCGATCGGATTCATATAGATCCGGGATCATCGATCAGCATCATCCCGCACAGTCTGCTGAGGCCACTAAGAATCCCTACCAGCGAACTGGCTTACACTACCACTACAATCGTGGGTTTCAACGCTGGAAAAAGTAAGCCACTGGGGAAAATTTGCTTGAGAATCCAGATCGGCAACCTTAGGTAGGTGGCCACATGTTACATCATCGACTCAGAGGTGTCTTACAACATCCTGCTAGGAAGACCGTAGATTCACGACCACAACATCGTTCCTTCAACCCTACATCAATGCCTTAAGTATGTAGACGCACAAGGAACAGTACAAACGGAGGTAGCTGACCTAAACCCATTCAAAGGAATAGAGTCGTACTACTCCGATGCCGTGTTGTACTCCCAGGACCATATGGAAGAAGGGTCGGGCGAGGCAAAAGAGGAATCCCGCCAGGAGCCGGAGGGGCACTCTGCCACACTGCCGCTGTCCATTAAAGTGAAGGGACGAACTACTCGTCCGAAAGCCATAGAACCTTTGGCTATCTACCGGGACAAGACCAAGACAGGAGAAGGGGGTGATCCTCTAGCGATCACTTTGAACCGAAAGCCTCCACCCTTGGTCATCAACCTTCGACGCAGCGGGCAGTCAACTGGTGTAAAGACGACCAGGAGTGAAGTTCCAGATGATAATAAACATCCTCTTTTTCAGTATATTTATGCTCAAATTCCAGTACAGGAACCTACTCCGCATCACGAGGTAGAACCCATAGCACGAAAATTCTTGAAGGCTATAGGCTCCTATCACCCATATGTCTGGGAAGTAGCATCGCCATCCAACGTCGTCACGACATATGGACCTTATGAGGATTCTATCTTCATCGTCCTGCCTACCTGCAGCACTCAGCGCTCAATTGTCTTCGGTCGCATGAGGAATCAGCCGATTGTCCAAGAAGACCCTTTCGATGACGACACCGGGAAAATACAGATTCATCGTTATAGCCCGCAAGCACTAAAGATCATGCAAAACATGGGCCAGGCCTCAACTACGGAAGAGGCAGACGAACGCCGCCGTGCGGCAACCCCCGTAATCAGCAGGCCCATCTCGGACTAGGGTATGCCACCTCCATCACGACTTCCGAGCCAAAAGAGGACCACTTTACCTCTACCCAGAATAGCTCATCGCCCTCCAACTCACCAGATGCTTTCAAACAAGCACTATTGTCGAATATGGTGATGACAAACCCCTCAGAAGCCGAGGAGCAGGATACGGAGCCATTCGAGGATGACCCCTGGGCTCAACAAATGGATACGCAGTAGGAATTCCGCTTCGAGCAGAGAGAACCTCCCACCAAGGAAGAAGTCATCCAGATCAACGTCGGGAGTGAGCTCTCACCAAAGCCAATATTTGTCAGTAACAATCTTCCCCCACCTGAAAGGGAAGACGTTATATAGCTGATAAAGGAGTATATTGACGTCTTCGCGTGGGATTACGAGGACATGCCAGGCCTAGACCCGAAGGTAGCTACTCATATGCTCAATATATTAGCCGATTCGAAGCCGGTAAAGCAACACCAACGACGGTTCTGCCCCGATATGATGGACGCCATCGAAGCTGAAGTCAAGAAGTTGATAACCTGCGGTTTCATCCGGGAGGAACAACACCCCGACTGGGTCGCTAACGTGGTCCCAGTCATGAAGAAAAATGGGAAGGTACGCATCTGCATCGACTACCGAGATCTGAATGCGGCCTGCCCCAAAGATGAATTCCCTCTCCCCATCACAGACATCATGATCGACAACACCTGCGGCTTCGAACGCATGTCTTTCATGGACGGGTTCTCGGGATACAATCAGATCAAGATGCATCCTGAAGACGAGAAGCACACCGCCTTCCGGACACCACTGGGGGTATATTGCTATACGGTCATGACCTTCGGGCTAAAGAACGCTGGGGCTACGTACCAACGGGCTATGAGTAACATATTCCACGGATATTTACACAAAACAGTAGAATGTTACGTAGACGACATAGCCGTCAAAAGTCGCCTCAAAGGCGATCACATCCGAGACCTGAGGGCAGTATTCGAATTAATGCGCCAGCATCAACTCAAGATGAACCCCACAAAATCCTTTCTGGGTGTATCCAGTGGCAAGTTCCTGGGATTCGTCATTACACCAAAGGCATCGAAGTAGACCCTGACAAAGTCCAGGCGATCACGGCAATGCGACTGCCCCATAATCTGAGGGAACTCAGGGGGTTCCAAGGACGTCTGGCTTATATTCGGCGATTCATATCCAACCTCTCGGGGAGATGTCAGCCCTTCTCTCATCTCATGAAGAAAGGTGTATCTTTCATATGGGACAAAACCTGCCAGCAAGCGTTCGAGGATATCAAACGCTACTTAACCAGCCCGCCCGTCCTGGTGCCTCCCGTCGTAGGAAAACCATTCTTGCTGTATGTACGGGCGATGGATCATTCGCTAGGAGCTCTCCTCGCACAGAAAAATAATGCGGGTCATGAACAGGCTATCTACTATCTTAGCAGAATGATGGTCGGGGCCGAACAGCGGTACAACCCAGTGGAGAAAGAATGCTTGGCTCTGATATTCGCTGTCCAGAAAATGCGGCACTATATCACGGGCCAGACTATTCATATCATCTCCAGGATCAAGCCCTTCGAGTACTGATGAGCAAGCCAAGTGTCCTCAACTCCCGGCTCGCAACGTGGGCGATGCTGCTGACACCATACGACATGGTGTACATCCCACAGAAATCCGTCAAAGGCCAAGCGTTGGCCGACTTTCTAGCGGCTCATCCGACCCCGGAGACCTCCAAACTATACGAGGACATCCCCGATGAAGTTGCAGAATGTAACTTCGCAAGGAAAAGCGACGTATGGCAACTGTTCTTTGATGGCGCCTCCAGGACCGGTCCTAAAGGAAACGTCGTTTCAGGAGTGGGAGTCGTCCTAATTACCCCGAATCAACTCGTCATCTACCGAGCATACTCTCTTAGCGAGCCCTGCTCCAACAATGTGGCAGAATACAACGCTCTACTAATTGGGCTCCAAGTTGCCACGGAACTGGGGGTAGAATCCCTGGAGGCTTTCGGTGATTCTCTGCTCATCGTCAATCAAGTCAGGGGAATATACGAAGTCCGTAATCCAGACCTCATCCCCTATCACCGGGCGGCGGTCGAGATAGCCATGACGTTCAAAGGGTTCTTCCTAGAACACGTACCTCGATCTCGGAATCTGGAAGCTGATGCCCTGGCCAGCCTGGCCGCAGACTTGGCCACTCCTATAAGAAGGCAAGATTCGGTAATCCTTCTTAACAGAGATTTGTTCTGTGTGAAGAACAGTTGTCACATAGAATGCAGCTACGCTGTAAGCGCCGATCCTCCTACAAGAGATTAGACAAGTCCTTTCATAGATTTCGTGGCATACGGAATCTTACCGGAGGACCCCAAGAAAGCAGTATCCGTCAAGAGACGATCGCTACGCTTCTACTTCGACGCGTCTTCACAACGCCTGTATCGCCGGACCTACGACGGACTGCTGTTGAGGTGTCTCTCTGGCGCCGAAGCACAGCAGATTAACCGTGAAGCACACAACGGCGTATACGGAGCGCATCAACCCGGGCCTAAGCTACAGGATCGCATCAGGAGGATGGGCTATTACTGGCCGACCATGATCGCAGATGCAATACAGTATGCAAAGCATTGCAGAGCCTGTCAGGTTCATGCAGACTTCATACATCAACCGTCGGAACATCTACATCCTACGGTCGCATCCTGGCCTTTCGAAGCATGGGAAATGGATATCATCGGTCCTATTCACCCATCTTCTTCCAGGGGTCACCAGTTCATACTGGCCATCACGGACTACTTTTCCAAATGGGCCGAAGCAATCCCTCTCACTGAGGTAAAGGCATCCAACGTGGTCAGCTTCATCAAACATCACGTCATCTATCACTTCGGGGTACCCCGGAGGATAATTCACGACAATGGGCCCCAGTTCATTAGCCAGACGTTTCATCGGTTTTGCGATAAAAACCGGATACACAATGTTGCCTCCACGGCATACTATCCAGCTGCTAATGGTTTGGCGGAAGCTTTCAACAAAACCATTATCAAACTCTTGAAGAAGTTTGTCTCTTCAAACAAGAGAGATTGGAATAAAAAGCTGGGCGAATGCCTCTGGGCATACCGTACGATGGTACGAACACTAACGGGTTGTACCCCATTCTCGCTGGTCTACGGGAGCGAAGCAGTTCTTCCCATTGAAATCCAGATCCCGTCGCTCAGGATAGCCGTGGCTAATGAGCTGACTCAAGAAAAGAATGATCTCTTAAGACTTCAGGAGCTAGAAGGATTAGACGAGAAACGCCTCCAAGCTCAACAGCGCATCGCGCTCTACCAAGCACGCATTTCCAGGGCTTTTAACCATAAAGTAAAGGAAAGGGTGTTCAAAGTCGGCGAGCTAGTTCTAGCAGTAAGAAGGCCGATGATTTTAACTCACAGAAGTAAAGGCAAATTCCAGCCCAAGTGGGAAGGCCCTTATGTGATTGAGACAACGTTCTCGAACGGCGCCTACAGGATAGCCCAACCTAACGGAGACCTATTAATGGCTCCCATCAACGGCAAGTTCCTGAAAAGATACTACGCTTAATTTCCCCCCCCCCCGCCCGGGCGGAACACAGCGAGAATCTCAATTCTGACAAAATTACTCCAAGAAGAGAAACTAGTTAGGTCATATCATATCATGTCTATACGACCTCTGAATAGATACATCCTACTAAGGAGGTTTATCGAGAGTATGCCAGGTCCATACTACCTCTGATATCCCCCTCGCCTAAAAAACTGTCATTTACATTCCGAAATGACGGGTCCACCACAGTCAGAAAAGAGTCGCTTTTATTCATTCCCAGAAGGAGGCCAAATTACATAGGGAGAGATACATCAAGATGGCGGAGTAATCAGATCACGAATCTGCCGCTCCAGTGCAGCTATCCCCTCCTTCCTAAGGGCCAAGGCATCGGCGCGAGCCCGCTCCAGCTGTGCCTCCGGAGTATGCGTGAGGGTCAGGTTAGCTCTTGCCCGAAGACAGCCCGCACGGGCAGCTTTCGCACGGTCCAGATCCCGTCGTGCTTCACTCAGTCGACCAGTCGCCACCTCTAAACCTGCCCACGACTGGGAAGCCTACTCCTCGGCCAGAGCAAGTTTTTCCCTCAGCTTGGAGACCCTCGCTGCATTCCCTCCATGCTCGGAGCGACACTGCATCTCGACAGCAAGAGCTTCTTCCACAACAGCCCTTCTCCTATCCATCTCCAGCTTGTGCTTCTGGATAGAGTCGTCTAGACTTGCAAGCTTGATAGCGAGCCGCTCAGCCATGAGGTCAAATCGAGCCTGGACATCAGCATCAAGGCTGGCCTCAGCCCGCTGCAAATATTCGTTAACGGGTTGCTCTAAACCGTTAACCACCGCCTCCAAAGCGTCAGCTACTCCAGGATTGCCAAGCCCCCTGATAACCTCGATCGAAAGATGAGAAGTCTTCTTCAGGAGCTCGAAGTCAAGTTTCTTCTCCAACACCATCGGTATCATCATTTGTAAACCGGTGTAGACAAGGCTGGTATGCTGCTCAGTCAACGCGACTAGACCCGACTGAGCGTTCGGAGTAACCGCGATGCTAGTAACTCCCTCTCCAGGGACAATTGCAGATGAGGTAGCCACCGCCGCCGTCTCAACGGGTGGCACGGCCGAAAAGGGTGTGACGGCAACGATCGAGGTCATCGGCATACTCGCAAAAGGCGAGGTCGCGATAACAGGTTCGTCCCCCTCCCGGGATGACGAAACCTCTCCAGGCGAGCTGGCCCCCGAAGACACTTCTGCCTCGGAATTTGGTGCCTCCACATATTCACTAGGAGCCAACGGCATATACGACGCGTCAGCACCTGGTGTGGCTAAACCACGCCTTAAGGACGCAATGCGACCTGTCATACCTGGAGAAGGAGGTGGGCCGACCGACATCGCCAAAAGTTCGGTCAAGCCTTCACCAAGACGCGATCGAGGTTCGTCAGCCGGAGTCTCGCCGAGCGCGCTCGCTGACCCAGAAGCAATTTCCCCCACTGCTGACCTCGGGAAGGATTCTTCCATCTGCAGCGGCCACGCGGGCAATCTCGCTCCACTGCTTGAAGCAGCCACGGCGACAGCAACCTCTAGCGAGGACCCCCCGGCGCCACCAGCCGGAACTGTAGAGGATCCCTCTCTAAAAGGCGAGGAACCTCCAGCCAAAGATTCATCCCTGACATAGGAAGGTGCCGACTCACTCGCAGGAGCCTCAATACCAGGAATGCGGAGAGGACGAGCCACCGTCTCCTTCCTCCTCTTACGAAGGGAAGCTTCCTTCGGAGCAGAAGCCCGTCGCTTCCCAGAGGAGACTATCAAAGCCCCCGCCGGTGCAGGCACTGCACACCTCGGCAACGACACCAGGAGCTCATCCGGAGTACCTGACTCCTCGCCCTCGTCACAAGAAACCGAGGGGACTTCGACTCTTCCACCAGGCTTGGCTGAAGGCACTCTAAAGCTTCCCCGCATGTCGAAATCGCGATGGAAGGTGTTAATCGCCACATAAAACTGGGCGTAAGAGTGAAGGATGCGCAGTTCCGTGGAGGTTGTAACGACCGGCACGATAAAAATTGCCCCCGTACAACCCATGATAAAATATCGCCACCCTCTAGCTCCATCAATGAGTCCGCCCCTGGGTCTGAAGCTGGTGACGGCGTTACCCACGTGCAATTGATCGTACCCAAACTGCCTGGCGAATCGACTAGGCAAGTAGGGCTCGAAGAAGCAACAGTCTTCGCTCCTATACAGCAGATGGGATGGTCTGATACAGACCAACCAATTAAAAGCCTCCGGAGAAAGAACGGTCTTCTCTCCACCTGAATCCTCGAACCATACCCCGGATTGGTTGCAATGTACCGGAGGGGGAGTACAGAGGATCTTCCAGCCATGGCTGAGGTTCAACACTAACCGACAGTCTAAAACTGTATTCACATTCCAGGTAGAATCCCTGTAATTCAACAGGAATGTGCCCCCTGAGCTGCTGCCGGAACCGGGAGACATCACCCGGGGGTTGTGGAGAATTAACCAACCCATCAGATACAGGTATGGCAATTCCACCCTGGGAAAACTCTCACGCCGAGCTTCATCGACAAGCAACCCATCGGTCACGGCCCTCAGGCCAGCCTAAATACGGTACACCATGGCAGGAAGCAAGCCCATTCTTGCCCCAAACACCAGACGCACTGCGGGCCACAGGATGTTCCGGTGAATTTGATCCGCTGACGCGATACCAGGCACTACCACTCGACGCAGCCATATGGAGAGGAAACCAGCCAGTTGGGCTTCCTTAGACAGAGGCCTGCGACAGCGCCTCAAGTAACTGTGGGCCTTGGTGCCTTTGGGGTATTTTCCTACCCCCTCAACGAGAATCTGATCGGGAGCCTTGGCATCCTCCATGAGAGCTTCGACCACCTGAGCACTAAGGACGCTCAAGCAGTTTACGGGCTCATTCTTACCCCCCGAAGCTTTCTCCGACTTGGCGGCCCTAGCCCGATGGAAGAAGAGGTAAGACATCCACCTAGTGGTATGGGCCAAATCCGAGGGCTCGTCATAAAAAGCGGTGCACGCGAAGTACTGACACATCAGCTCCTGATATACTTTCGCCATCCGAGGGTCCGAATCCCCCAACTCCCGGTTGGTGGGGACATACTCTTCATATGGGGTATCCCCCATCGGCAGTCTCGAGACAACTGCCATCTCATGGAGGGCCAATCCCAACTCCCCCAGCGGAGTGGCGAAGGTCCCGGTGAGCGGAATATACCGCTCCATCAGTGCCAAGAACAAATTAGCATTGGGAGGCAACCCAACACTCGTCGTGCTCACAGCGGCGTATAGTCCGATGTCCTCCAGCTCTCTTCGGAAGTGCGACAAGGCCCAATCAACTAGGCATCTCCATCGGGAGTTCGTTGGGGCAATCCACCCGTTGCACCGAGGATTCTCCTTGGGATATACCCCACCTTGACTCATGAAGTCGTTGCAGAAAGTCGGCAACTGAACAGGCTGGATCACCGAGCTATCTTCACTCGGGACATTACCCGGGCACAGACCCCGGAACAGCGTCACAATGCCGGAGGGGCGACTAACAAAAGACCCCTGGTCAGCTCCTTTCAGATGAAAGATCTTCCCGGGCTTCCCATGAAGATCAGGAGTCAGCTTCCACGACATCTTCCTAGGATGCGTCGCATGGGAGAAAGCCGAGATAGGATAATCCCTCGGCATCGTCGGCAGATACAAGACCAAATCCCCGGCAGGGAAGACCCAAGGCTCCCTCTTGGGTTTCGTCTGGGACTGCTTATCGATCATGTCCCCAAAGAGGAAAGCCGGCTTTAGGTACTGCTCCCCGTCTACATATGTTAGCGATTCGCCATTGATCATGCTCAACAGCATTCGCTCACCCTGGGCCGATATCAGAAACGCCCTGCCCTCAGGGTACTGGGGTCCAGAGATGGAAAAAGCCACATGGGACAGATCCTCCAGGTAGTTCGAGTGCAGCATCCCGGCAGCAGAGCCCATCACCTCAGCCAGCGGTGACTCTCCCAAATCGACTACAAAAGTGCAAGAAGAAAATCATTACAAATCCTGCACAAGTACAGACCAAAAGAAAATGACAGTTTGTGCTTTACGCCAAGATTGCACAAATTTGGTCTCTATACGCCAGAAGTCTCCTCCGCAAGCGTAAAATTCAAAATTTACGACATACCCTGATTTTCGTCAGCCAGAGCTTTTACGCTCAGAGCTACGAAAATATGGAGTTCTTACGCTAGTACATTAGAAATGTGGGCGTAAAAGATGAAGACGTCTCCGTGCATCATCTTCCTCAAAAGAGGCTATCAGCACAGAAGACGACCTAGCGCGGTCACGTTTAACGTGTGCGAAAGATTTTTCGTCGTTTGTGTAATCCCAAAAGGCTCTACCTCTAAAGCCAGGTGCACTGCTCGTCGGCAGAATATTCCCCTCGGAAGGAGGTTCACCTTGCCCGACCGAAGGTTCTCTCTCCGGCACCGAAGACCGAGAAGAAGAACCTACGCTCTTTCCCTTAGCGGAGGGAGTTTGTTTCGACGCCATTTCTGAGGACTCGAAGTACTCGGAGAAGGAACGAAGGAAAACTCGAACAGTCGAAAGCTCTCTTTCGCAAAAGACAGATAAAAAGCTTTTTCTCAAAAGCTTGGGGTATATATATACGGTCCGAGTCGACTCCTCGAATCCTCGGACGAACCCCTCGAGACCCCAACCAGATCTCGCAATTAAGAAATGGTTATGATTGGATGCTACGTCAGCCCACTACCCTCGGAAAACGGACAGTCAGCGAATTCGAAAGGTTTTTTCGTGCAAGACGGTTCAGCGGGTTCTACTCTAAAAGAGTTTTTCTACGCTCGACAGCAACAGATCTACGGTTTTACGCTCGCAAGCTGCAAGTCTATGGTTTTTACGCCCGGATGCCTTTGTGCTCGGTAGCTTTTATGCTCGAGAGGCCACAAACCTACGACTTTACGCTCAGCAGATACCAAATAGACGATCTCACGCTCGGTGGCGCTCAGTTTACGCTCAGAAGCAACAGATCCGCAAAACCTCACGCTCCAAGAATTTTTTTTTTCAGGAGCTAAATATCTACAGTTCTACGCTAAAGGAGCTTTTCTACGCTCGACGGCAACAGATCTACGGCTTCACGTTCAACAGCCACAAGTCTACGGTTTATGCCCGGATGCCTTTGTGCTCGGTAGCTTTTATGCTCGAGAGGCAGCAAACCTATGACTTCACGCTCAGGAACCACAAGTCCACGATTTCACGCTCGATGGTGTTCTTACGCTCACAGGCTACAGATCTACAGTTCTGCGCTAAAGGAGCTTTTCTACGCTCGAAGGCAACAGATCTACGGCTTCACGTTCGACAGCTACAAGTCTACGGTTTATGCCCGGATGCCTTTGTGCTCGGTAGCTTTTATGCTCGAGAGGCAGCAAACCTACGACTTCACGCTCAGGAACCACAAGTCCACGATTTCACGCTCGATGGTGTTCTTACGCTCACAGGCTACAGATCTACATTCTGCGCTAAAGGAGCTTTTCTACGCTCGACGGCAACAGATCTACGGCTTCACGTTCGACAGCCACAAGTCTACGGTTTATGCCCGGATGCCTTTGTGCTCGGTAGCTTTTATGCTCGAGAGGCAGCAAACCTACGACTTCACGCTCAGGAACCCCAAGTCCACAATTTCACGCTCGATGGTGTTCTTACGCTCACAGGCTACAGATCTACAGTTCTGCACTAAAGGAGCTTTTCTACGCTCGACGGCAACAGATCTACGGCTTCACGTTCGACAGCTACAAGTCTACGGTTTATGCCCGGATGCCTTTGTGCTCGGTAGCTTTTATGCTCGAGAGGCAGCAAACCTATGACTTCACGCTCAGGAACCACAAGTCTACGATTTTGCGCTCGGTGGTGTTTTTACGCTCAGAGGCTACGGACTGATGATTTCACGCTCCACGACTTTCCGCATATCCGAACAATCCCCAAAGCGGTCAATTGCTAAGAGTTCGCACAGAAGATACTCGTTCTTGAGAAATTACTCTTCTCGGGTCCAAAATTGGAGGTTCATCCAGACTCCAATCTGAATATCCCGTCTATCAAGGTGGCAACTCAACTTGACAGCCAAAAACCTCGACCCTGTTCCAAGGGAGTTTCGAGAGATCATTCTTGAAGATGAAGTCTGAACAAAATCCTGCTCATTAGAGAAGCAACAGTTCAGAATTCTACACCGTCCCTCAGTCCTAGCAACAGGACAGTTCTAAATGTTCAAGGACGCTCAGCGGCATTCTATGGACTATTCAGGGCCTAATACTCTTTCTATCAGAGTCGGCGTAAAGATTCAGACGTGTCGAAGCTGCACATATCCAGACTTCACAAGCAACGTATGGCAAAGACGATCATATGGAGAAAAAGACGACTTTATTTAAAATCACAAATTACATATGAGGGAAATCCTGTCTACAGGGGTTTTTCTTCATTTTCGTGATTACATATGAGGGAAATCCCTTCTACAAAAGGGTTTCCTCATCGTCGTCGGAAGATCGCCCAGAAGCTGTCCTGACAGATTCTCGTGCCGGTGCCGGTCTTTCTCTTCCCCCATGGCTGTTCATGACCACCACAGTCATGAACAAGAAGATCCTCCATTCGTCATGGCCGATCCAGTTGGGGTTTCTTCAAACCCAACCCATTCAGGACGACAGATTACGGTTTGTCCGATCTCGTCCGCAGGGGTCTCAGGAAGAAATAAACAGTTTACAAGCTGTGTGGTCTAATACGACCCTTCCTCTCTCCCGGAGCAACGCCATACAAAGTTGCTGATTATCCCGAGCAAGGGAGGCTAAGATATCCTTCCATGATCCATCGTTGCAGTGGACACTCACTCGAAGATGCCGTCTTTTTCGGCTCCTTACATGCTGGAAGAACATGATCTCCTTCTTCCTCAGATCGACCCGACGAGCTCCGACGATCATCTCTGCATGACAATGGGAATGCGGTGAAACAGGTTCACCCCCCCAGCCTTTTATAGGCGCAAGAGATCACAGCGGTCCCCAATAAATCCGCCATAAAGTCAGTACCGACCGTTTCAACGCTCCATTCAGAAACGTCTCGAGTTACGAGGGGCCGTCCATGCTTCTTTTCAAAGTGTTTCAAATTTCGAGGAATTTAAAAGCTTTGAAGGGGGTCTTGTAGAAGCATGAAAAATACGCTGGAAAGATCTACGCAGCATCTCGAAACAGAGCAGCGTAAGCAGAGGCCTTCGAGGCCATCCAACGTAAAACAGGGTTCTTCATCGCCTCCATGGCGTAAAACTCAGCTGCTCTTAAGGCAGCATTAAAGCGTACGAGGAACGCTTCGTCTTCCCCGAAATAAACCTATCAAGTCACGCGGTGAACCTGGCCTCTGACTCCTGACAAAAAGTACTACACGGCTACCCAAACGACGGCTGGAAACGGTGGCAGACCCCTCGGGACGCGCTCCACAGTATGATGGCGGATCTCTGCATTTAATGCAGAGGATTTGGTTAAATATCACCAGGCCGTCGTCTACTGAAGTCCCCCCAGCGTAAACCGCTCTTTCGCGTACAAGGGAATACGCTGTCTTGTTTACACATGCAAACATGAGCTGTTTCGCGCTCCACAGTAAGGCAAAATCGCTGCCACGTCAAAAGCTGCACTTCGTACGGGGCTCGAGGCACGTCTCTACGTCTAATTGCACAGAGCAGTGACAGTTTCCCTCAAGGCACGTCTCCGCGACGGGTGCACAGAAGGGCTGCAGACCCTCAAAAGCACGTCTCCGCATTTAATGCACAAGATGATGACAAATCTCTGTAGAAGATTTGATTACATCTTCGAAAGCCGTAATTCCGGCTAAGACGTCCGCATCAGCACTTCGACTCGGTACGCAGTGGCTTCTACGCCCGCTCAGGATCGGTGCTCCCTCGGCTTCCCACGCCCTCTCGGTCTCTACGACCACTCGGCTTCTATGCCCATTCCGCTTCTATGCCTGCTCGGCTTCTATGCCCATTCGGCCTCTATGCCTGTTCGGCTTCTATGCCCATTCGGCTTCTATGCCTGCTCGGCTTCTATACCTATTTTGGCTGCTACGCCAAGGTGACAGTCGCTTGGCTTTTACGCCAACCTCTGCTACACAAGGGATACCTACCTACGTGGCTTCTACGCCGTGATCTTCGCAGCAGATATACGCGCTTTGTCCCCTTAGTTGGACACGCGTCACATGCTCACTCAAAAGGTCATTTATACGCAGGCATTGGTTATTTTAAACCGTTGTGTAAAAGGGTGATGTACTGTCCACTCCTCGGTTGTTACACCGACGGAGTGGTCAATGTCACCAAAACTCTATAAATAGAGACCCCTATCAATGGGGAAAAAGGTCAGAAAATTGGTCAAGAAAACCAATACAAGATCAAAGGTCGAAGAATTAGATCGGACAAGATCATCGAACCAGAGATCAAGGAGGAGAGATAGAGAGAGAGAGAGAGAGGAGAACCCAGAGCTCGGGCAAGGAACAGGGAGCGACGACCTTCAGCATCGCGCATCCACCCTCCTTTGCAACCTCCGGAGCTGCATCCTGTCTTCCACGGTACTTCTTCAACATCGTGTAGTCCAAGGGCTAAAGTGATCGACCGTAGATCAGACACCTATAGCAATTTATACCCAGATTAAATAAATTGTACTCCCACATCCTCGTATAGGATTACATTGTACAAGTTTGTTTGTAAACCAAAGGGCGCGGGCCTCTTATAACCCCGTCATTGAAATACACTTTCATTCTTTCGTTTAATACCACAAACAGCACAGTTTCAGACCTCCAAACACAGATACTTCAGATACCAGATACTTCTCACTGATATCACTCATTTCACAACACATCTCACCAACACACACACACACACACACACACACACACATATATATAACACAATTAAATGCTTGGGTGAACACACTACATACACCAATACCCATTTCATCAAATATCTACTATACACACTTACTGTACCCATGATACACCCTCAAATGCAATACTAAAATTCCCACTTCTCAACACATACCAATTCTATATGTCAAAAATATTATTATACAACTAAAATAATTAGTTACAATGGGAATTGAATATAAATTACACTAAATTGCACTAATCACCCAAAATGAACTTCGTATCATAGCATATCACAAGTATCCTGATACGGCCTACTCGTATCCTGTCATGACTCGCACCCAGATCAAGGGCACGAGTAGTAAGTAATGCCCATCCTACGTCACAGCATCGGCGGTAGAACGCTGCCTGTGTCAACTCCACTATCTAAATATCTCATACAATATATACATGGTACCTGTCAATAATCTCAACTCCAGACGGAGGAACAATATGGTATCAGATAAATGGTAAACAATACTCAATCTCAATAGAAAGTAAGAAAGATAAAGCACGAGTTGGAATAACGAAAGAAAGAGTCACAATACATCCACAAGTCCAAAATAATATATACATGTCAATAATCTCAATAAAAGTCTAATATAGTCTAACAAATAATCTAAGCCTCCTTAGACTCAGGTACTAAGTCCTTCGGCTCTAAATGAGTATTCTCTAATGGTACGTCGTCCTGCAGTCCGTAGTAGGTAGGACGCTAGTTTACGAGCCAATCATCTAAAAAATATATCCATTCAGGATTGGATCAAAGTATATACATCTGAAAGCAGTTTCAAATACATAATCGAGCATATACAACAGATAATAGAAAATAATATAAGATAGCTAAACATCATAATGTAATAAACTAGAGTGAACATGTAATGAACAGGAATGAAGAATTGACAATAGAATAACTGTAGTATAATAAAAATAAATAAAACTAGCTAATGTGCTATGGAATACAAGTTAATTATGTGATCGATTTAGGTTGAACACGAATACAATATGGTAACTCGATTACACATATGATATGTAATCGACATGTACACCAATACACTTGGGCTTGATCACATAACCAACTCTTATTCCCCCATCCCCAACCAATACTAATGGATCCAATCAAGACATGTTACGAACACGAATATGGGCACACTGAATACGAGCAATGTATGAACATGAAGTACACGATAATCAATACCCGATACACATGATGAAATACATATGAAGGAGTACATGCTGGACACGATAAGGGATAACATCTCCTGACAGGATCCATATAGTACCAGTCCGTGAAACCACTGTGTCGGAATCAAGTATACAGTTCTAGAACATGTGATATATACACTATTTTGAAATAAAAACTAACAGAGAAATTTACTCGCCTCTAGTCCTGAGCAAGTGATCAAGCTCGGTGTCCGGGCTGGTGTCACACCAACTTATATATGAAATATCATGTCACTTAGGTGTAATGAAGTGAAAAATAACTAAAATGAGTCAAAATATGCTTTCTAGGCCATTTCTAGGTCATATTAGTCAAACTAGGTCAACCTAGGTGTTTACCTTGATTTTGGGTTCATACCTAGCTTCTAGGTCAATTTCAAGTCTAATCTAGTGGATACTAAATGGTACTAGGTTGTGATAAGGTATCTAGGTCAATAACTTGCATGTACTAGCTGTACTAGCTAATATTAATAAGTATCATATATATCTACACTTATATACTACGTTATCATAAGGTATCTTATTACACTATAGTATATAGGATACCTAATACTATAGGCTAAAACCCATTATATAACTAATACCTTATACTTATCCCATAACTATCTCTCGTTCATAGTTATTAGATCTTAGATACCCATATCTTAGTCTCATTACTAACTTAACTATATCTGGACTTAATACCCTGGCTTATATAGTACATTAGTTATACAAATAGCTTAGTTTCAATATCGCCAATACCCCAACTCACATACTGTAAACCCCCGCACCTAAAATTAGGGCTACTTGGCTTAGATAGTAAAATTAGGGCTAGATTTAACCAATTAGAACTAGAACACGGTATTTAATTTAATTACTAAATAGTTATGACACGTAGCGCACCTTACCGTTGCTACGATAATTGGAGGCACAATCTTGCCCGTCTTGCGCATCTCAAATTTTATTAATATTCTACACTGTCCCCTCTACGCCCTGACACTTGTGCCCCGCCTAAATCTAATCCCATGTACTCCTAATTAATTCTAGAACATCGTGCGCGTTCGATTTAATTAATTAAATCTAATTTCTGCCTTTGCACAAATTTTCCAATTGTCGGAGGGCTTCTATGCAAAAATGTATTAAGGTGCCCCGCCATTGGACAATTCGTGAAGAAACCTATTTTTCCCTTCATGTGGATTTTTCTGCAATTTTAGCATGTGCAACGCGCGCACATCGTCCCGTATATTTTAAATCTACCCTTGCAATTAAATAATTATAATTTCTAGCCCATCACCCTCATGTGAGCCCAAGGCCCATCATAATGAGATATTGACCAAAGTCGAACTCACCTAGGTCAAACCCTAAAACCCACATGTGTATAAATATAATTTTCTTCCCTTTTTCCCTTTTCTAAATCACCCTAAAACCAAAACCTAGAAATTATTTCAGCCGAATTCACCCCCTTCCCTTCCCTGTTCACTGTCTCCTTCCTCCCACAGCCGGGCTCCGGTCCCCGACCAGTCTGTGGTGAGCCACCCTACCGGAGCCACCTCGCCGAGCAATCCCCTGCACGCACGACTGAACCCGCCGTCAACTCGACACCTCGACAGCCCCTCGCCTGCGATGCTCGGAACTTCCCGTCGTCCGCCTCCTCGACCACGGTCCCCACAGCGATGTCCCGACCTCTCCTCTCCATCCCTCTCCCTGAACCCGCCGGAGACGACTCGTTCCCGGACATCCCCGCTTCCCCTACATCTCTTCCCCGACTGCACCAAGCCATCGCCATTAAGCCACCATTCCCGTCCCGATCTTCTCCCCCTCGCCGGAACATCGACCGAGCAGCGTCGACGCCGGCAACACGACCACCACTTCTGTCGAAGAGTCGCCGCCCTCCTCTTCTCTCCCTCCGACAGATCGCATAGGCTTCACTCGCAGCCGTCTCCCTCATCTCTCAAGATTCACAGTCAGCTTTGTTCAATTCCTTCTCCCAGTCTAATGGTTTCGAGTACAAGATGTGAAGCGGTTGGAGTGTTGAATCAGATTGGAGTCGCTGAATTGGGTGATTTTAACTGGGACAATCTTGGATTTGAACTTGTGCAAACTGATTACATGTACATTGCAAAATGTTCTCAAAAGGGAATATTTTCTGAAGACGAATTGCAGCCTTTGGACCCATTGAGTTGAACCCTTCGTCTGCAGTTCTAAATTATGGACAGGGATTATTTGAGGGTTTAAAGGCTTATAGAAAAGATACTGGGTCCATTCTACTCCTTCGTCCGGAGGAAAATGTTTTGCGGATGATGATGGGTGCAGAATGGATGTGCAGGCCCTCCCCAACTGTGGAGCAGTTTGTGAATGCTGTTAAGCTCACTGTTTTGGCAAACAAGCGGTGGGTACCTCCTACTGGTAAAGGCTCCTTGTATATCAGACCATTGTTTATGGGTAGTGGGACTGTTCTTGGTCTTGCACCTGCCCCAGAATACACAATTCTTATTTTGTTTCTCCTGTTGGCAAATATTTTAAGGAGGGTCTAGCACCAATAAACTCG
The DNA here is from genome assembly GCA_036927795.1 of Iris macrosiphon. NCBI lineage: Eukaryota > Viridiplantae > Streptophyta > Magnoliopsida > Asparagales > Iridaceae > Iris > Iris macrosiphon. The sequence goes on along the minus strand of JAYESA010000017.1, from coordinate 86,545,869 downwards.
ATAGTTGAAAATGACTTCCATCGTGCGACCCCTGGTGGAACTGGAGGTATCAAGACTATTGGAAACTATGCATCGGTCCTGAAGGCGCAGTCAATAGCTAAGGCCAATGGTTATTCTGACGTTTTGTACCTTGACTCTGTCTACAAAAAGTACCTGGAAGAAGTTTCGTCTTGTAATGTATTGTACTCAAGGATATTGGATTTATTCTGCGCGACTCCTGGAGCAGGTTATTGGTATCCTAATTATCATCCTCGTCATCACCAGCATCCCAGTCACCATCCTCGTCATCACCACTATCATCGTCAACCTAACTAACCACCATCATCATCATCGCAGCGTCGTCATCTCATCGTCGTCAACCTCTCTTCGTCGTCGCCCAGCCGATCCCGTGTACGTACTCCGAGGTACGAACCTGTCCATCTTCCTCTTTTATATGTGCTTGTGTGTATGCCAGTAGGATATTAGTATTGCTTATTGACTGTTAGTTGACATCAGGCCCTGAGTCGGTGAACCCAAATGCGTATACTTATATGTATGCGTACGCGTATATTAGTCATTGGTACATATATTTATATATATATTTAGCATGTATTCAATTTTGATTGAGTGTTATATAAAGAAATATATAAATATATGGTATGTGCATAAATTGTAAGTAATTAAATACTATGCTAAATAATAATTAGGACTATATATATATCCAGGCTGTACGACCCTAGGACACTGTGGACTGCCCCGTACTTACCTTGACCATGTTGACCCTAAGAACTTGTGAATTTCCTGCCTTGCGTACATTAACGTACTGGCATAGACACCTGTCAGTTGACTGTCTGATTGTGTACAACACTTGAAGATATGACCCCGCGTAATTCAACGCGTAATTTACCGTGTTAAATGACTAGTGTTACCCCTAGTATACCCTTGAGTCCAGTATAAAGACTGTGGTGTGTGCACTAGTGTAATGACTAATGATTTTATTGTATGATATCATCTGTACATAGGATATGGGATTTGTTCTGCGCGATTTCTGGAGCAGGTTATTGGTACATCACAGCTTTCTTACCAGGCAAGTATACCTTGCCATTGTACTGTTATTTTTATTCCATATGTTGCTTGCATCCTTATTTTCTGTCTTTAGTTCATATATTTAATTGTTATATAAATTGCGCGCGACGGTGACGTCGCGAATGTTTTTATTTATGTATTGCATTGACCTTGTTCATGAGACTACCCCATTATCATGTAGCACCATTAGGTTCATTGGCCGTGACACAGTTGTTACACGAGTGTGAGTCTCATATAGATCACGGACTGCGTGACAGGTCTGGCCTCCTGTACGTATGGGCCGTGCGTTAGGAATAACTGCTGTTAGAAACTTTGCATGCTAGTAGACTTGGCAGTTATTAGAGGTTTATCGTGTCATGGACATGACATGCTTAGAGCATTGGGTGGGAAGAACAACAAGTACCGCATTTGGGCTTCGTTGCACTTTCCTTGTGTAACCCGTACGCTCCGCCGGAGATACGCGGTCATGATGACCCCTATATATTATCATGGCGGGCCTCCGGCGTTCGAAAGGCGCCGTGCCTTTGTAGGCCCCTGGATCTCCAAGAGAACTATGCCAATCCTATTTATGGCCAGATAGCCCACTTGTTAGAAAGTTGTTCTTAAACTGCATTCACTTTAGACGGTTAGGCGACCCCATTGGATATTTATTTCAGTACTTTATTGGCATGTGTTTAAGTATGCTTGTTATGTCCCTCTGAGGACCTGGTCCGCTGCCAGGTGTACCTGTTCTTGAGTATTTGCAGGAGCACAGATTTGGAAGGATATAGATGCTTCGTGGATGTCTTCTCTTCGAGCCGTGATTGGTAGCTGGTACTTATGTTGTTTGAGTGAGTTGTACTTATATTGTATTTACTTTTTCCTTTGAGTTGGTAGTGGATTTGTTTCCACCCAACTATCATCCTTAGATACTTCTTATTGAGATCTAGTTTCATAGCTACTGGTTATTTATTTCTATATGATTTTGGTGGATGAGATTTAGATTTTACCCTGTGACTTGTATTATATTTTATACCACTTGTGGATTTTATATTCATATTACAGCGTACGTATGAATTTGGTTTCCATATATTGGAGTTACCATATCCATGCGGCTGGCATGCTTACGTGTCCTAGTCCTACATATTTTTGGGACTGGGGCGTGACATATTTTTGTGGTGGCCCATGCAGGTCAAGAGCATATTGTCTCGGTTACGTTACTGTACCGAACAAGCCTGCACCTAGGACTAGAATATAGGATCTCATCCACAATTGACTATGATTCATCTTCCTCCTCTCTGTTCTATTTTGAACAAATGCATCCTGCTTGATTCTTGTGCTTCCCTAATAAGTTCTTTAAGTATAGCCTTCTCCTAGAATATAGAAGTTCCTGTTGTTAGATGATAATTAGAGTAGCACACCTATTTAGAATACAACGAGATTGTAGATACACCACTAAGTTTAGAATATCTAGCGAACCCTAGAATCCCTTATCCCTATAATTGGTTTACCATTACCCGGATATATTAAGAGGACTTGAGAGTAGTATAGATACTACTAGAGTTAGTTAGAAGCTTACCATAATGTTTGCCCCTAGCATTGAGGAACCCATAGAAAACAAAAACTTAATGTTTGGACTGAACCTAACCTTCATAATTGGATAGTATTGGAGAACTATAAAACTTAGATCATTGCCTTATTATTAGTGGACAGCACCCTAGGAAGCCTAGAGGAATGTGATTAACACTTCTCCCTTGATCATATCCCGAACATAGCAACTAACACCTCACTCCCCTTAGAGAACCATGATGCTATCTAGAGCCCTCTATCTTTATTTTATATATTGTTTCCCTGCGACCATACCGCTCGCTATTTTGCGACGGCTAATTACGTTTTTTCTCTTTATTTTTCAACTCGTGCCATCTGACACTTCGGATAGTAGGCCAAGTAATTTTCTTCTTCGTTAAGGGCTCATAGTTTGCTAGGATTATAGTTGTGGCCTTGAGTGTGAATTTTTGCTTGGTAGCTAGAACTTGATAAGTTTAAGTTGTTTTGTAGATTGTGACCAATGATTAACCCTTAGCTTTTAAATCGTGTAATTTGTACCCTCACCTCGATACAAGTTAGACCCCTTTCCCCCTTAACGGCCAGTAACTCCTCTATCCCTACGATTGACACATGTTCTATGAGCACTATGATTAGGACTTAATGTGACCCTTACCTATATAATGCAATATGAGACCCTAATAAGTACCAAGATCTTTTTACTCATATACCCTAATAAGAGTTTTGTTCTATGTACATGTGCAAGGTTATTTTTGTAGGATCCTCTTAAGACTGTCACCGTATTAGTTTAATTCTTTTAAGTTGGGTAGTATGCCTCACAACCTAGTATCACATAGTCCACTTGACCCATCGAGGTAGTGTAACTGAATGACATTAATTGTATGCTAGCAAAGACGACAGTGTTTATTCAGACGATAGAATTTAGAGGTCCATGTCCCTATTTGGTCGACTAGCGACTTAGACAAGGAATTAGTATGATAACTGTAGAGATTGTAGAGTCTTTTATTATTATTGCTTATTTTATTTTATTTTTGTGAACTTGCATTAATTTGTACCTCCTTTCATCATCATCTAGCATACTTATATTTGCTGTACTACCTTGACTTATGCCGCTATTATAGCCTAGTTTTTGCAAGCATATTCTTTATCGAGCTTGCTCATGGCACATGTATTATTGGGTGCACACAATGATACAATTGCGTAATCAGAATCAGTGTGATATGGTCTGATCAACCATAGTGCGCTTGGTTCGCCCCCTCGCATAACTACCGTACGTGGATTGAGATATATAATGATTAGTAGACGAATATACTTACCCTCTAGATATATTTGAGTATATCGTATCTGCTACATAACTGTACCGATGCGAGCAGGTGAATAAGAATTACCGAATTATGATTTCAATCCACAACTGTCTTGACAATTCCTATTTGAATTCTTTAAACGCCTTGATCTCGATACTTCTATTCTATTACCTCTCCCTTGAATTCTTTATTATTGATCTACGTCTTTCCTTACTTCGGAAAGACGAAACATCTTGCTTGGTATAAGTTTGACATATAGATAGTACTAGATATACCCCGCAGGCCAATCGCTTTGTTGGTGATTATCTTTTATAAATGATTAAGGGAATATCATCGACGATATTTTTGGTGTTAAAGACTTTGAGGATTAAATAACATGATTAAATAACTTAGGGCATAGCCTTCTTAGATGTATAGCCTTAGATGATAGATGAGTAAATTCTAAGTTGAGTAGAAACTGCAATGTTGACTTAAGGAGAATTCTTTAGAATGTAATCAAGTGAGGTTAGATAGAGAAACCCTACCCTAGTCTAATTTCGAGGACGAAATTGTTTTAAGTTGGGTAGATTGTAAACCCCCGCACCTAAAATTAGGGCTACTTGGCTTAGATAGTAAAATTAGGGCTAGATTTAACCAATTAGAACTAGAACACGGTATTTAATTTAATTACTAAATAGTTATGACACGTAGCGCACCTTACCGTTGCTACGATAATTGGAGGCACAATCTTGCCCGTCTTGCGCATCTTAAATTTTATTAATATTCTACACTGTCCCCTCTACGCCCTGACACTTGTGCCCCGCCTAAATCTAATCCCATGTACTCCTAATTAATTCTAGAACATCGTGCGCGTTCGATTTAATTAATTAAATCTAATTTCTGCCTTTGCACAAATTTTCCAATTGTCGGAGGGCTTCTATGCAAAAATGTATTAAGGTGCCCCGCCATTGGACAATTCGTGAAGAAACCTATTTTTCCCTTCATGTGGATTTTTCTGCAATTTTAGCATGTGCAACGCGCGCACATCGTCCCGTATATTTTAAATCTACCCTTGCAATTAAATAATTGTAATTTCTAGCCCATCACCCTCATGTGAGCCCAAGGCCCATCATAATGAGATATTGACCAAAGTCGAACTCACCTAGGTCAAACCCTAAAACCCACATGTGTATAAATATAATTTTCTTCCCTTTTTCCCTTTTCTAAATCACCCTAAAACCAAAACCTAGAAATTATTTCAGCCGAATTCACCCCCTTCCCTTCCCTGTTCACTGTCTCCTTCCTCCCACAGCCGGGCTCCGGTCCCCGACCAGTCTGTGGTGAGCCACCCTACCGGAGCCACCTCGCCGAGCAATCCCCTGCACGCACGACTGAACCCGCCGTCAACTCGACACCTCGACAGCCCCTCGCCTGCGATGCTCGGAACTTCCCGTCGTCCGCCTCCTCGACCACGGTCCCCACAGCGATGTCCCGACCTCTCCTCTCCATCCCTCTCCCTGAACCCGCCGGAGACGACTCGTTCCCGGACATCCCCGCTTCCCCTACATCTCTTCCCCGACTGCACCAAGCCATCGCCATTAAGCCACCATTCCCGTCCCGATCTTCTCCCCCTCGCCGGAACATCGACCGAGCAGCGTCGACGCCGGCAACACGACCACCACTTCTGTCGAAGAGTCGCCGCCCTCCTCTTCTCTCCCTCCGACAGATCGCATAGGCTTCACTCGCAGCCGTCTCCCTCATCTCTCAAGATTCACAGTCAGCTTTGTTCAATTCCTTCTCCCAGTCTAATGGTTTCGAGTACAAGATGTGAAGCGGTTGGAGTGTTGAATCAGATTGGAGTCGCTGAATTGGGTGATTTTAACTGGGACAATCTTGGATTTGAACTTGTGCAAACTGATTACATGTACATTGCAAAATGTTCTCAAAAGGGAATATTTTCTGAAGACGAATTGTAGCCTTTGGACCCATTGAGTTGAACCCTTCGTCTGCAGTTCTAAATTATGGACAGGGATTATTTGAGGGTTTAAAGGCTTATAGAAAAGATACTGGGTCCATTCTACTCCTTCGTCCGGAGGAAAATGTTTTGCGGATGATGATGGGTGCAGAAAGGATGTGCAGGCCCTCCCCAACTGTGGAGCAGTTTGTGAATGCTGTTAAGCTCACTGTTTTGGCAAACAAGCGGTGGGTACCTCCTACTGGTAAAGGCTCCTTGTATATCAGACCATTGTTTATGGGTAGTGGGACTGTTCTTGGTCTTGCACCTGCCCCAGAATACACAATTCTTATTTTGTTTCTCCTGTTGGCAAATATTTTAAGGAGGGTCTAGCACCAATAAACTCGATAGTTGAAAATGACTTCCATCGTGCGACCCCTGGTGGAACTGGAGGTATCAAGACTATTGGAAACTATGCATCAAAATAAGTCTTGATACCTCCAGTTCCACCAGGGGTCGCACGATGGAAGTCATTTTCAACTATCGAGTTTATTGGTGCTAAACCCTCCTTAAAATATTTGCCAACAGGAGAAACAAAATAAGAATTGTGTATTCTGGGGCAGGTGCAAGACCAAGAACAGTCCCACTACCCATAAACAATGGTCTGATATACAAGGAGCCTTTACCAGTAGGAGGTACCCACCGCTTGTTTGCCAAAACAGTGAGCTTAACAGCATTCACAAACTGCTCCACAGTTGGGGAGGGCCTGCACATCCATTCTGCACCCATCATCATCCGCAAAACATTTTCCTCCGGACGAAGGAGTAGAATGGACCCAGTATCTTTTCTATAAGCCTTTAAACCCTCAAATAATCCCTGTCCATAATTTAGAACTGCAGACGAAGGGTTCAACTCAATGGGTCCAAAGGCTGCAATTCGTCTTCAGAAAATATTCCCTTTTGAGAATATTTTGCAATGTACATGTAATCAGTTTGCACAAGTTCAAATCCAAGATTGTCCCAGTTAAAATCACCTAATTCAGCGACTCCAATCTGATTCAACACTCCAACCGCTTCACATCTTGTACTCGAAACCATTAGACTGGGAGAAGGAATTGAACAAAGCTGACTGTGAATCTTGAGAGATGAGGGAGACGGCTGCGAGTGAAGCCTATGCGATCTGTCGGAGGGAGAGAAGAGGAGGGCGGCGACTCTTCGACAGAAGTGGTGGTCGTGTTGCCGACGTCGACGCTGCTCGGTCGATGTTCCGGCGAGGGGGAGAAGATCGGGACGGGAATGGTGGCTTAATGGCGATGGCTTGGTGCAGTCGGGGAAGAGATGTAGGGGAAGCGGGGATGTCCGGGAACGAGTCGTCTCCGGCGGGTTCAGGGAGAGGGATGGAGAGGAGAGGTCGGGACATCGCTGTGGGGACCGTGGTCGAGGAGGCGGACGACGGGAAGTTCCGAGCATCGCAGGCGAGGGGCTGTCGAGGTGTCGAGTTGATGGCGGGTTCAGTCGTGCGTGCAGGGGATTGCTCGGCGAGGTGGCTCCGGTAGGGTGGCTCACCACAGACTGGTCGGGGACCGGAGCCCGGCTGTGGGAGGAAGGAGACAGTGAACAGGGAAGGGAAGGGGGTGAATTCGGCTGAAATAATTTCTAGGTTTTGGTTTTAGGGTGATTTAGAAAAGGGAAAAAGGGAAGAAAATTATATTTATACACATGTGGGTTTTAGGGTTTGACCTAGGTGAGTTCGACTTTGGTCAATATCTCATTATGATGGGCCTTGGGCTCACATGAGGGTGATGGGCTAGAAATTACAATTATTTAATTGCAAGGGTAGATTTAAAATATACGGGACGATGTGCGCGCGTTGCACATGCTAAAATTGCAGAAAAATCCACATGAAGGGAAAAATAGGTTTCTTCACGAATTGTCCAATGGCGGGGCACCTTAATACATTTTTGCATAGAAGCCCTCCGACAATTGGAAAATTTGTGCAAAGGCAGAAATTAGATTTAATTAATTAAATCGAACGCGCACGATGTTCTAGAATTAATTAGGAGTACATGGGATTAGATTTAGGCGGGGCACAAGTGTCAGGGCGTAGAGGGGACAGTGTAGAATATTAATAAAATTTGAGATGCGCAAGACGGGCAAGATTGTGCCTCAAATTATCGTAGCAACGGTAAGGTGCGCTACGTGTCATAACTATTTAGTAATTAAATTAAATACCGTGTTCTAGTTCTAATTGGTTAAATCTAGCCCTAATTTTACTATCTAAGCCAAGTAGCCCTAATTTTAGGTGCGGGGGTTTACAATCTACCCAACTTAAAACAATTTCGTCCTCGAAATTAGACTAGGGTAGGGTTTCTCTATCTAACCTCACTTGATTACATTCTAAAGAATTCTCCTTAAGTCAACATTGCAGTTTCTACTCAACTTAGAATTTACTCATCTATCATCTAAGGCTATACATCTAAGAAGGCTATGCCCTAAGTTATTTAATCATGTTATTTAATCCTCAAAGTCTTTAACACCAAAAATATCGTCGATGATATTCCCTTAATCATTTATAAAAGATAATCACCAACAAAGCGATTGGCCTGCGGGGTATATCTAGTACTATCTATATGTCAAACTTATACCAAGCAAGATGTTTCGTCTTTCCGAAGTAAGGAAAGACGTAGATCAATAATAAAGAATTCAAGGGAGAGGTAATAGAATAGAAGTATCGAGATCAAGGCGTTTAAAGAATTCAAATAGGAATTGTCAAGACAGTTGTGGATTGAAATCATAATTCGGTAATTCTTATTCACCTGCTCGCATCGGTACAGTTATGTAGCAGATACGATATACTCAAATATATCTAGAGGGTAAGTATATTCGTCTACTAATCATTATATATCTCAATCCACGTACGGTAGTTATGCGAGGGGGCGAACCAAGCGCACTATGGTTGATCAGACCATATCACACTGATTCTGATTACGCAATTGTATCATTGTGTGCACCCAATAATACATGTGCCATGAGCAAGCTCGATAAAGAATATGCTTGCAAAAACTAGGCTATAATAGCGGCATAAGTCAAGGTAGTACAGCAAATATAAGTATGCTAGATGATGATGAAAGGAGGTACAAATTAATGCAAGTTCACAAAAATAAAATAAAATAAGCAATAATAATAAAAGACTCTACAATCTCTACAGTTATCATACTAATTCCTTGTCTAAGTCGCTATTCGACCAAATAGGGACATGGACCTCTAAATTCTATCGTCTGAATAAACACTGTCGTCTTTGCTAGCATACAATTAATGTCATTCAGTTACACTACCTCGATGGGTCAAGTGGACTATGTGATACTAGGTTGTGAGGCATACTACCCAACTTAAAAGAATTAAACTAATACGGTGACAGTCTTAAGAGGATCCTACAAAAATAACCTTGCACATGTACATAGAACAAAACTCTTATTAGGGTATATGAGTAAAGATCTTGGTACTTATTAGGGTCTCATGTTGCATTATATAGGTAAGGGTCACATTAAGTCCTAATCATAGTGCTCATAGAACATGTGTCAATCGTAGGGATAGAGGAGTTACTGGCCGTTAAGGGGGAAAGGGGTCTAACTTGTATCGAGGTGAGGGTACAAATTACACGATTTAAAAGCTAAGGGTTAATCATTGGTCACAATCTACAAAACAACTTAAACTTATCAAGTTCTAGCTACCAAGCAAAAATTCACACTCAAGGCCACAACTATAATCCTAGCAAACTATGAGCCCTTAACGAAGAAGAAAATTACTTGGCCTACTATCCGAAGTGTCAGATGGCACGAGTTAAAAAATGAAGAGAAGAAACGTAATTAGCCGTCGCAAAATAGCAAGCGGTATGGTCGCAGGGAAACAATATATAAAATAAAGATAGAGGGCTCTAGATAGCATCATGGTTCTCTAAGGGGAGTGAGGTGTTAGTTGCTATGTTCGGGGTATGATCAAGGGAGAAGTGTTAATCACATTCCTCTAGGCTTCCTAGGGTGCTGTCCACTAATAATAAGGCAATGATCTAAGTTTTATAGTTCTCCAATACTATCCAATTATGAAGGTTAGGTTCAGTCCAAACATTAAGTTTTTGTTTTCTATGGGTTCCTCAATGCTAGGGGCAAACATTATGGTAAGCTTCTAACTAACTCTAGTAGTATCTATACTACTCTCAAGTCCTCTTAATACATCCGGGTAATGGTAAACCAATTATAGGGATAAGGGATTCTAGGGTTCGCTAGATATTCTAAACTTAGTGGTGTATCTACAATCTCGTTGTATTCTAAATAGGTGTGCTACTCTAATTATCATCTAACAACAGGAACTTCTATATTCTAGGAGAAGGCTATACTTAAAGAACTTATTAGGGAAGCACAAGAATCAAGCAGGATGCATTTGTTCAAAATAGAACAGAGAGGAGGAAGATGAATCATAGTCAATTGTGGATGAGATCCTATATTCTAGTCCTAGGTGCAGGCTTGTTCGGTACAGTAACGTAACCGAGACAATATGCTCTTGACCTGCATGGGCCACCACAAAAATATGTCACGCCCCAGTCCCAAAAATATGTAGGACTAGGACACGTAAGCATGCCAGCCGCATGGATATGGTAACTCCAATATATGGAAACCAAATTCATACGTACGCTGTAATATGAATATAAAATCCACAAGTGGTATAAAATGTAATACAAGTCACAGGGTAAAATCTAAATCTCATCCACCAAAATCATATAGAAATAAATAACCAGTAGCTATGAAACTAGATCTCAATAAGAAGTATCTAAGGATGATAGTTGGGTGGAAACAAATCCACTACCAACTCAAAGGGAAAAGTAAATACAATATAAGTACAACTCACTCAAACAACATAAGTACCAGCTACCAATCACGGCTCGAAGAGAAGACATCCACGAAGCATCTATATCCTTCCAAATCTGTGCTCTTGCAAATACTCAAGAACAGGTACACCTGGTAGCGGACCAGGTCCTCAGAGGGACATAACAAGCATACTTAAACACATGCCAATAAAGTACTGAAATAAATATCCAATGGGGTCGCCTAACCGTCTAAAGTGAATGCAGTTTAAGAACAACTTTCTAACAAGTGGGCTATCTGGCCATAAATAGGATTGGCATAGTTCTCTTGGAGATCCAGGGGCCTACAAAGGCACGACGCCTTTCGAACGCCGGAGGCCCGCCATGATAATATATAGGGGTCATCATGACCGCGTATCTCCGGCGGAGCGTACGGGTTACACAAGGAAAGTGCAACGGAGCCCAAATGCGGTACTTGTTGTTCTCCCCACCCAATGCTCTAAGCATGTCATGTCCATGACACGATAAACCTCTAATAACTGCCAAGTCTACTAGCATGCAAAGTTTCTAACAGCAGTTATTCCTAACGCACGGCCCATACGTACAGGAGGCCAGACCTGTCACGCAGTCCGTGATCTATATGAGACTCACACTCGTGTAACAACTGTGTCACGGCCAATGAACCTAATGGTGCTACATGATAATGGGGTAGTCTCATGAACAAGGTCAATGCAATACATAAATAAAAACATTCGCGACGTCACCGTCGCGCGCAATTTATATAACAATTAAATATATGAACTAAAGACAGAAAATAAGGATGCATGCAACATATAGAATAAAAATAACAGTACAATGGCAAGGTATACTTGCCTGGTAAGAAAGCTGTGATGTACCAATAACCTGCTCCAGAAATCGCGCAGAACAAATCCCATATCCTATGTACAGATGATATCATACAATAAAATCATTAGTCATTACACTAGTGCACACACCACAGTCTTTATACTGGACTCAAGGGTATACTAGGGGTAACACTAGTCATTTAACACGGTAAATTATGCGTTGAATTACGCGGGGTCATATCTTCAAGTGTTGTACACAATCAGACAGTCAACTGACAGGTGTCTATGCCAGTACGTTAATGTACGCAAGGCAAGAAATTCACAAGTTCTTAGGGTCAACATGGTCAAGGTAAGTACGGGGCAGTCCACAGTGTCCTAGGGTCGTACAGCCTGGATATATATATAGTCCTAATTATTATTTAGCATAGTATTTAATTACTTACAATTTATGCACATACCATATATTTATATATTTCTTTATATAACACTCAATCAAAATTGAATACATGCTAAATATATATATAAATATATGTACCAATGACTAATATACGCGTACGCATACATATAAGTATACGCATTTGGGTTCACCGACTCAGGGCCTGATGTCAACTAACAGTCAATAAGCAATACTAATATCCTACTGGCATACACACAAGCACATATAAAAGAGGAAGATGGACAGGTTCGTACCTCGGAGTACGTACACGGGATCGGCTGGGCGACGACGAAGAGAGGTTGACGACGATGAGATGACGACGCTGCGATGATGATGATGGTGGTTAGTTAGGTTGACGATGATAGTGGTGATGACGAGGATGGTGACTGGGATGCTGGTGATGACGAGGATGATAATTAGGATACCAATAACCTGCTCCAGGAGTCGCGCAGAATAAATCCAATATCCTTGAGTACAATACATTACAAGACGAAACTTCTTCCAGGTACTTTTTGTAGACAGAGTCAAGGTACAAAACGTCAGAATAACCATTGGCCTTAGCTATTGACTGCGCCTTCAGGACCGATGCATAGTTTCCAATAGTCTTGATACCTCCAGTTCCACCAGGGGTCGCACGATGGAAGTCATTTTTAACTATCGGGTTTATTGGTGCTAAACCCTCCTTAAAATATTTGCCAACAGGAGAAACAAAATAAGAATTGTGTATTCTGGGGCAGGTGCAAGACCAAGAACAGTCCCACTACCCATAAACAATGGTCTGATATACAAGGAGCCTTTACCAGTAGGAGGTACCCACCGCTTGTTTGCCAAAACAGTGAGCTTAACAGCATTCACAAACTGCTCCACAGTTGGGGAGGGCCTGCACATCCATTCTGCACCCATCATCATCCGCAAAACATTTTCCTCCGGACGAAGGAGTAGAATGGACCCAGTATCTTTTCTATAAGCCTTTAAACCCTCAAATAATCCCTGTCCATAATTTAGAACTGCAGACGAAGGGTTCAACTCAATGGGTCCAAAGGCTGCAATTCGTCTTCAGAAAATATTCCCTTTTGAGAACATTTTGCAATGAACATGTAATCAGTTTGCACAAGTTCAAATCCAAGATTGTCCCAGTTAAAATCACCCAATTCAGCGACTCCAATCTGATTCAACACTCCAACCGCTTCACATCTTGTACTCGAAACCATTAGACTGGGAGAAGGAATTGAACAAAGCTGACTGTGAATCTTGAGAGATGAGGGAGACGGCTGCGAGTGAAGCCTATGCGATCTGTCGGAGGGAGAGAAGAGGAGGGCGGCGACTCTTCGACAGAAGTGGTGGTCGTGTTGCCGGCGTCGACGCTGCTCGGTCGATGTTCCGGCGAGGGGGAGAAGATCGGGACGGGAATGGTGGCTTAATGGCGATGGCTTGGTGCAGTCGGGGAAGAGATGTAGGGGAAGCGGGGATGTCCGGGAACGAGTCGTCTCCGGCGGGTTCAGGGAGAGGGATGGAGAGGAGAGGTCGGGACATCGCTGTGGGGACCGTGGTCGAGGAGGCGGACGACGGGAAGTTCCGAGCATCGCAGGCGAGGGGCTGTCGAGGTGTCGAGTTGACGGCGGGTTCAGTCGTGCGTGCAGGGGATTGCTCGGCGAGGTGGCTCCGGTAGGGTGGCTCACCACAGACTGGTCGGGGACCGGAGCCCGGCTGTGGGAGGAAGGAGACAGTGAACAGGGAAGGGAAGGGGGTGAATTCGGCTGAAATAATTTCTAGGTTTTGGTTTTAGGGTGATTTAGAAAAGGGAAAAAGGGAAGAAAATTATATTTATACACATGTGGGTTTTAGGGTTTGACCTAGGTGAGTTCGACTTTGGTCAATATCTCATTATGATGGGCCTTGGGCTCACATGAGGGTGATGGGCTAGAAATTACAATTATTTAATTGCAAGGGTAGATTTAAAATATACGGGACGATGTGCGCGCGTTGCACATGCTAAAATTGCAGAAAAATCCACATGAAGGAAAAAATAGGTTTCTTCACGAATTGTCCAATGGCGGGGCACCTTAATACATTTTTGCATAAAAGCCCTCCGACAATTGGAAAATTTGTGCAAAGGCAGAAATTAGATTTAATTAATTAAATCGAACGCGCACGATGTTCTAGAATTAATTAGGAGTACATGGGATTAGATTTAGGCGGGGCACAAGTGTCAGGGCGTAGAGGGGACAGTGTAGAATATTAATAAAATTTGAGATGCGCAAGACGGGCAAGATTGTGCCTCCAATTATCGTAGCAACGGTAAGGTGCGCTACGTGTCATAACTATTTAGTAATTAAATTAAATACCGTGTTCTAGTTCTAATTGGTTAAATCTAGCCCTAATTTTACTATCTAAGCCAAGTAGCCCTAATTTTAGGTGCGGGGGTTTACACATACTAACATTAAGCATATCATCGACACTCATCTTTGGTCCTCCCATTCCTGCCCTTTCTGCCACAGGCACCAATGCCGAATCCACTCCTTCCCTATCCAGGTACCACAGTCTATCATACTAAGTGCTAGTCCCAAGTCTTCGTCTCGTCTTCTTCTCTTGGAAGATCACCTTAGGAATATCAAAAGAGATAATACATTTTAGTTGGAGGATTATAGAACTAATGGACAAAAGACTGACCGAAAAATAAGGAGCATGTAAAATATTGGATAATCTTACTGAACATGTACAATCAACAGTACCCTTACCGACTACTGGCTGGAAAGTACCATCGTCTGTTTGAATGATGTCTACAGATGCTAGGTGAGTGTAGGAAGAGAACTCACTAGCATTCCCTCTCACGTGTCGAGATGCACCCGAATCAATAATCCAGTCCGACGATCTAAGGGAAGACATAGATGCAAGGGCGAGTGAGTCATCAGTACCTTCCGATAGATGGGCATACATGGCAGTATTGTCTCTGGCGAAGACTGAGGTGGACGCATCCTCAGTCCCACTCCTCCTGTCTCTATCGCTTGATGCTCTCTGCTTTCTCCTGAGTACTTCCAGAATGCCCAGTAGTGCCTGATCCTCCTCAGTATAGGCTCCATTAGCTCCCTCATCGCCTTCTGCTACCAGCAGGTTCATCCGATAATCTCCTCGATCAACTCATTGACCCCCACGACCACGACCACGACCACGACCACGACCACGTCCTCCAAATTGTCCATGTCCGCTACCTGAATCTTTCTCCTTGGGTGGTTTCAAACACTATAAGTTGTCTTATCTTGCATAATAACAATCATGTACCACATGCATTAACTGTTGTAAACCCTATAGCTGTCCACATGTTTAAAGTTGGTATTCTAAAACACAATGTACATGTATTAACAATTCTCTCAAGATGACTTGCATATTAGATTCCATAACATTAGTATATCTTAGATATGCATTTTTTTAGTATCATATAGTTCATGTTCCATCTTATCTTACACTAGTTATGTGTTTTGTTGTCATATTAATAGTATAATTTATTTCCCTTGTCCTTTTAGCATACTATTGTGTATCTTTATTTTTCTTACAGTAGTTTTCTCTTGTTTACACTCAAAAAATAAATAAGTTCTGAGCCCATGATCTTCAAGCTTCTGATAAGATATCGCCTGATAGGTGGTACAAAGCACCCGAAGGATGGCGCAAAGCCCCCAAGGGAACCTCCTTCCCACGAGAAGCGTATCTTTGCAGGAGCCTCCTTGTCGTGAGAAGTGCATTTTTGTCGAAGGCTCCTTTCAGCAAGAAGGAATGCCCCGCAGGAGCATCCTTGGGACTTCCCTAGATGAACTTCTCTTCCTATGAGACTGAACAACAATATTTAATGTCATGTATACGTAAATATTGTGGTCATAGTTACACAAAAAATATGAAGTAATTACAAAAGTTAAGGCAATTCGTCACATTAGTTAGAGACATGCGCTTCATAGGACGTAAAGTTGAAACTATATAAGCCACATACCAGAATGTGCAATAGATCTCGAGAGAACTTGCCTGTCCTCTTGCATAACCATTTCTACAAGGCATAATCTCCTCATGAGCCACATGAATGTGGAGGCATTTGTTAGACTTTCCATGAGCCCTGAGTCAACATAGGCTAACTGACTCCGCATGAAGCTGAGAACTACGAAACAATGCTTCTCGCAATTAGTTTTCTCCTGCAGCCCAAACCTTGGCATCCTCTTTAACTAATACCTTACCTGCTACAGTGGCAACACCTTAGGGTCTGTACACAAGCTCCTGACCCCCAAATAGTGGACTGGTACAACCCTGGTTGCAACTGATGTTGTCGGTCCCAATTACTGCTGGACATGTGAATTGTTCAAACACTATAAGTTGTCTTATCTTGCATAATAACAATCATGTACCACATGCATTAACTGTTGTAAACCCTATAGCTGTCCACATGTTTAAAGTTGGTATTCTAAAACACAATGTACATGTATTAACAATTCTCTCAAGATGACTTGCATATTAGATTCCATAACATTAGTATATCTTAGATATGCATTTTTTTAGTATCATATAGTTCATGTTCCATCTTATCTTACACTAGTTATGTGTTTTGTTGTCATATTAATAGTATAATTTATTTCCCTTGTCCTTTTAGCATACTATTGTGTATCTTTATTTTTCTTACAGTAGTTTTCTCTTGTTTACACTCAAAAAATAAATAAGTTCTGAGCCCATGATCTTCAAGCTTCTGATAAGATATCGCCTGATAGGTGGTACAAAGCACCCGAAGGATGGCGCAAAGCCCCCAAGGGAACCTCCTTCCCACGAGAAGCGTATCTTTGCAGGAGCCTCCTTGTCGTGAGAAGTGCATTTTTGTCGAAGGCTCCTTTCAGCAAGAAGGAATGCCCCGCAGGAGCTTCCTTGGGACTTCCCTAGATGAACTTCTCTTCCTATGAGACTGAACAACAATATTTAATGTCATGTATACGTAAATATTGTGGTCATAGTTACACAAAAAATATGAAGTAATTACAAAAGTTAAGGCAATTCGTCACATCCATATTGCCTTCAGTAGATGTGCCATCGTAGAACACTGAAGTTGCTCTCACGTAAACTTCTTGAAGTTCATATCAACGAAGGAGAAAGTCTTTTCTTGCTTCCATTTAAAATCAAATCATCAACAGAATAAAGAAATCATGTTCCAATTTAATCTCCGTTTCTACAATCTCTAAAATCTCAAAGATTCTATTCGAAATTTTGTGTAATTACATAGTTTTGTTATAGAATTTTGAGTGTCTGTAAGCTCTATAAAGTTTTCTTTTAAATAATTTTTGTATTCTTTTCTGGACGAAAACAAATGCCAACTCAGTTGAGTACTTCGTTCTTAACTAACAAGAAGGTAGTGGAGCAATTCGACATAAAGTTTATTGGGACATATCTAAGTGTTGATTATTGAAGTCAACCAACAAGTGTATGAGAAAACACTCTTAACACCTTCCCATGGAGTACTCTTCCCACGGAAAACTATGCAATTCCCACTCGAGAAGGGAGGCTCCTACAGTGTGAAGATGAATAATACTGATGTCTAAAGGCCATTATGGACAAATGAACAAATTCTACAGCGGAAGAGTGGCTCACGTGATAAGGAGTCCAAAGATCAAGTGTCCTCGATAAGTAAGCTAATTGTCCACGAGGGAACTATCTTTCCAATGTCGTTGAATCACAACCTTCTAAAAGTAAACGACACATCTATGCTATATATTTTAATGTTGTATATGTTTTGAAAAAAAAAGTACTCTAACTATTTTTCTTATTATTATAGTACTTTTAGTGCTGAGGTAAAAATAGAAAGACCTAATATTAATGATGATCATCTTGCTAAAGAGGTTGATATAAAATTTCTATCGTGATTCCATAATTATGTACGGATCCTAAACATTAATCATTCTAAATTTAACATTCTGACCATTTTTTGTTTAATGTCTGTATGATATGTGATGTTTCAGATTTTTTTGTCCTCGTACAGAATTACAGAACGAACGACTTTGAGCATTAGCTGTCGGACCAAGAAAGAGGGCAAAGTATTGGGATGGATACACCATCAATGACTTCAACTTTCGAACCACTGATAAGCATATTAATCAATCATTTATCGATGAGGAGGCTAATTATACAAAGTATTCTGGAGTATGTGTGAGGGGTTCGATCTACGATGAGAATCGTGAATTTGACTATTACGGTGTATTAAGAGATATCGTGGAACTGAAATACTCTTATGAGACACAATTTGTGATGTTTAAATGTGATTGGTTCGACACAACACCCAAGCAATGATGAAAATTTGACAACTAGTTTGGGTTTGTTGATATAAATTATGAAAAAATATATGTAGGTTTCGAACTATTTGTGTTGGCTAGTCAAACGGTTTAAGTGTATTATACGAGCTATCATAGTCGACGACGCGATAATAAAGATTTGTGGGCTGTATACAAAACTAAAGTTAGAAACACGTATAATGTTGGGGATCTAGTATACCAGGAGGATGAGGTAGTCATGTCTCAACCTACATATATGAGTTTGGCCGGTGTTGATGGTATGGAGGTTGATATTACCGTAGAGGATGATAGAGTTAATAATGAGATTTATATAGAAGATTTACCTCATATAGAGAAGGACTCTGATATGGAGGTATCGAACGAGGAACAAAAATTGGAAGATGAAGGTGATAATGATAGTAAAAGTGAAAATAAAAATAAAGAAGTAGAAGATGAAGATGAAGATGAAGATGAAGACGATTATTTGGAAGTCAATGACGATTCGGAAGATGAAGATGATTAGTATGTACACACATATGCATTAGTTTAGATTATTTATTTATTTAATGACACAATTATTATTTATTTTATCATTACACTATTATTTATTTGTTTCACCACACCATCCATTACTTTATGATGTCTTGATATCACTATTTTTATTTGTTTCATAACACCATCCATTATTTACTGTCGGATTTACCTATGGCGGGACGAGGACGAGCACGACGACAGGTTCTGTCACGCCCCGATCTCCCGCAGGCAAATCAGACGTTCCCGCGAGGCGAGAATCATCGCGCCAGCGCTCCCGCGGAACGATTGCTTTAACCTATCTGGGCGTGATGCTGCACGAGCGCGAGCCACGTCCGTGCAAGGCCGTGGTTCATTGGCTGGCGGTAAGAGTTATAAGCCACAGAGTCGCACAGATTCTCCGAGTGCAGCGGAGTCATAAACGCATAAGCGATCGGTAATAAGTTCACTGAGTTGACAATATAGCGGAAGCATTGAATAACACAGGTTGAAGTAAAACAAGCTCTTTTATTGATAATAACAAGTGTTACAGGCGGCGTATAGCCGAGATTACAAGTCGCTCATGCCTCTCTCTCTGAAATAGTAAAAGTGTGCCAAGTGGCTACAATTATGGAATAATTGTACAGGCGAATGTTCAGGCAAGTTCCAACATTATGTCTTGTATATGTGCTTCTGTTCCGGACGCAACGCTCCAAGGCTTCAGAGGGAACTCCTGGCCTTAGCACGCACGAAGGAGGCATCCGCATCGAACGAGGTTCTCCCGCACCCTACAAACGATCTGGTGGGTTATCAGTACATTGAATGCACTGGTGGGGAGGCTACTCGTCCGCTCGACAAACAAACACGTAATATAAGTTCCGTGCACCAACTATTATGTTGTCTTTCTAGTTGCCTTAGGATCAGTTTCATGCAAATATTGAATAGCCTAACTCGTGGTATGCAGCGAAAGAACAGTGGGCGCTACACACCATCTCGTCCAGTACAGTAGGCTGAAACAATGGAGTTCCATCCGGATCGGATCGGTCCCAGTGGCCCGGTGACCGTCCGTGGAACTATACCTCATTTTTGAGTTGTCCGCGACATGCAGGTCTCTTAGGGCTTTCCAATTCACATCCTTCACAATACAATCAATAACACGAGTACAGTCAATTTTCGCTATGAACGAGCTTGTACATGATTCTCGTTCAAAGAAAATTTTGATGTGATCACAGTACAATATTCACTTTGCCTTGATGCATTTCCCCTGTGGCGGAGATTGCCTTGGTGACCAAACGGTCCTGGATGCTTGCAGGTTCAATTGCACAGAAGAGCTATTTGATAGTCTCCTGGCTGACTCAATACATGCACAATACAATAACATTAGGCATTTAAAGCAGGCAAGCATGCGTTTCTAAGGAACATAGGTAAACACGTTGGCTCGGACACGAAGGTAAGCCGAGTAATGAAACCGTAAGGGAACTTAGCATGCGAGGGTCTAAATATAAGTAGTATTTCAATTTCCATGTTCTAGCACAAGCAATACAAGTTGGGATTATTCCCTTAGCTAGGTGCGTTGAATTCTTATTAGCATGCAGGGGTGATTCACCTAGCGACTAGCATGTATCGTTCCATATTTTATGTGTGCTGGCTAAGTAAAGACAAGTTCACCGTAGCCACCCACCTTAGCGATGATTCGCCTCGGTCGAGTGAAACGTCAAGCGAGCCTCTGAAAGCCTAAGCCAAATTCCTGTTGGGACAAGTCTGGATATCCTTTGCCTCAAACGAGTATTCTCGCCTGAGCAAAGCGGATCGGGACAGTTGCACTTTGTCGTTAAATCGGCAGTCCGCTTGAGCGGAACGGGATATTTCAGGTGTCACGTCCCGATCTCCCGCAGGCAATCGGCCATTCCCGCTAGGCGGGAATCACCCTCGCCAGCGCTCCCGCAGAACGATCGCTTGACCCATCCGGGCATGATGCCGCACGAGCGTGAACCGCGCCCGTGCAAGGCCGTGATTCATTGGCTGGCGGTAAGAGTTCTAAGCCACATAGTCGCACAGATTGTCCGAGTGCAGCGGAGTCATGAACGCATAGCGATTTGGTAACAGGTTCACTGAGTCGACAATATAGCGGAAGCATTGAAACACAAGTTGAAGTAAAGCGAGCTCTTTTATTGATATGAACAAGTGTTACAACCGGCGTATAGCCGAGATTACAAGTCGCTCAAGCCTCTCTCTCTGAAACAGTAAAAGCGTGCCAAGTGGCTACAATTGTGGAATGATTGTACAGGCGATATTCAGGCGAGTTCGGGCTATGTTCCAATATTATATCTTGTATATGTGCTTCTGTTTCGGACGCACGGTTGCAAGGCTTCAGAGGAAACTCCTGGCCTTAGCACGTACGAAGGAGACATCCGCACCGAACGAGGTTCTCCCGCACCCTGCATACAAACTGGTGGATTATCAGTACATTGAATGCACTGGTGGGGAAGCTACTCGTCCGCTCGACAAATCCAAACACGTAATATAAGTTCTGTGCACAAACTATTAAGTTGTCTTTCTAGTTGCCTTAGGATCAGTTTCATGCAAATATTGAATAGCCTAATCCGTGTGGCAGTGCGCCGTGCGACATGAGAGGAAACAGGGCGAGACTTACCATCTCCTTCCCTGTCCAAGGCAAACATTGTTAATTCAAGCACGGGCAAGTATAAGCATTCAGGAGCATAGCATATGCAACACAAGAGTCATTGATTGGGACAATATTTGGAGTGCTCAGTTGTTCTTGATGCGATGCAATGGCTCGCACGCGGATAGCCGCTAAGCGAGGATGACTTATCTATATGAACATGAGTCGCTGGCATAGCCATAAAGGACTAATCCCAGACGAGAATGGAACGCAACGAGAGCACACGATGCGCTACGAACCATTTCGCCCGAACACGAGGGATTGCACACGAAGTAGTCCAAGGCCAAGATGGAATGCAACCAAGTACACGATGCGCTACAAACCATCTCGCCAGCATACGATGGACTAACCATGATGTGGTCCTAGGCCAAGTGGAATGCAACGAAAGTACAAGAGGCGCTATAAACCACTCGCCTGCACACGATGGACCACACTTGAAGTTCCATCCGGATCGGATCGGCCCCAGTGCCCCGGAACCATCCGTGGAACTATACCTCGTTTCCGAGTTGTCCGCGACATGCACTTTTTTGGTTTCTTTTCCAATTCCATTATTTTACCAAGCAGGCTACGTAAGTTTTGCCAAGCAGGCTACGTGATTTTGCCGAGCAGGCTACGTGAGTTTCGCCGAGCAGGCTACGTGAGTTTCACCGAGCAGGCTACATGAGTACGTGATTTGTTATTTCGCCAGCAGGCTACGTGAGTACACGAGAACATGCGAACACGGATACTTGCAGGTTCGTTCAGGCACGGAACGACTACTTAGTAGTCTTCCGGGGTTTGGATGAAAATAAGGCAACATTCAAGCAGACAAGCATGCGTTTCTAAGGAACATAAGTAAACACGTTTGCTCGGACCCGAAGGTAAGCCGAGAGATAAAACCGTTAGGGACTTAGCATGCGAGGGTCTGAATATAAGCAGTATTTCAATTTCCATGTTCTAGCATAAGCAATACAGGTTGGGATTATTCCCTTAGCTAGGTGCGTTGGATTTATTAGCAAGCAGGGGGTGATTCACCTAGCGACTAGCATGAATATTCCAGATTTTATGTGTGCTGGCTAAGCAAAGATAAGTTCACCGTAGCCACCCACCTTAGCGATGATTCGCCTCGGTAGAGCGATACGTCAAGCGAGCCTCTGAAAGCCTAAGCCAGGATTCCTGTAGGGACAAGTCGGGATATCCTTTGCTTCTCGTTTGAGGCAAAGCGGGTCGGGACAGTTGTACTTTTGCCGATTGAGTCGGCAGTCCGCTAGAACGGAACGGGGTGTTACAACAGGTTCATAGAGGATCTTTCGAGCATCCTCCAACTACTCCGGATGCAGGTCGCACACGACCATCAGAGGACGAGTTTATAGATGCCGATGATGGTTTATCCATGCCTTATACTCGTTCATCGGTAGGGGGAGCTACTCCATCTCGCATGCTTCCCTCAGCTTCTACCCATGCCGTTACTCCTACGACTACTAGTACACCGGCTACTCCACTAGTTGCTCCTACTGGAGCAAATCCATATACAGGCCTCCTGGTGGAGTATGGAGTATATTTTTGTCATCCAGGATTTGTAGATACCCCTACTCTACCAGAGCGGCCAGCCAATATCGATCGTCTCGAGATGTGGGCTGATGGAGTAACGTAAGTACTTATTGTCAATTCACACATTTTTTTATTCTAATTGTATATTGTTTACTTATTTCAGGTTCTTCCCGACCAAGGCTGGCACTGATCTGGGGAGCGTCATGTGTAAGAACTTTCATGGCCCTTATATCAACTACAGTGACGTCTCGCTAGATTGACGATTCATTTGGCTGGATATGCTACGGCTAAGATTTTTATTTAGAATAATATATATATATATATATATATATATATATATATATATATATATATATATATATATATATATATAAGTGATATTTATTGAGACTTAGTATTATGATACTCTAGTATCTTGTGATAGCTAGTTTAGCCTAAATAAGCAGTGTATGGACCCAATAATCTAAATATGGACTCATGCAACCTAGAAATAGCTAAATTGACAAAGTTTGACCTAGTTTGACTATTTTGACTTAGAAATGACCTAACGATCTAGAAATTGACTAGTTTAACTTGTTATCATTTCAAAACCATGTGTTGATGTAATATTCCATATTTAGGTCCTCGAAGCACCGTCCCGGATACAGTCGATACTTCACACCAAATTTCAGGCGAGTACATTTTCTGACAGTTTTTCGTTTATGATATCCTCTATGTTTCTTGTATTTAGTATAGTTATCCTTGATTTTCTGACACTTGGTTACACGGATTAATATTCCTGGATCCCGTCATGAGATGTTATTCCTGGTAGTTCCTGGCGTATTTCTTTACGAGCCCCGTTGTTCTTGTACATTTATGGACATTGATTCATGAGAAGATTAGCACCATTCTTATGGAATCTCATGTCATAACGTGCCATGGTTGGATCTATTATACCAGTCGAGGGCGGGGAGTGTTTAGTGTAGATATGTGATCATATCCCGCAGTTCTTGTTTCCCTTGTATAGTGTTACTCATGCACCGTACGTATGATTAACCAGGCCCGTGGTTCTTGAGCAGTACCCAAGCCGATCACATGTTGTCACTAGTACTCATTCACTTAGATAGTTGTATCTCTTTATTTTCATATACGATGTTCGTACCTCTTGTATATATTTTTCGTATTTCTTTATTTCAATATATTCCCGCCATGCTCTATTCATCTGGTATTTGTCCTCTATTTATTGTTACATAATTTTTATCATTTATTGGAACTGCTATTAGAGGTGTACTTCTCTACATTCTTGATTGGATAATATTTTTCAGTGATTGTTGTGCTTTCCATTCTGGAATTTCAGAGTGATGCTATAGACAAGACTGCTCTTACACAGTGGACTTGAGGTGACATTGTAGAGATCTAGTTTAGTGTTCTTTTTTCATATCTTGTTCAGTTTTCTTTCTTTTAGAATGATTATTTGAGTTATCTTTCTTGTTCATTCTTTCTTTAGATTATTGTGATTGAGTACATGATAGAACTAGTCATATTAGTATGATTGATAGTTAGATATGAAAACCTAGACAACGTTCTGCCATCGATGATGCGGCGTAGGCTGGACGTACCCACGTACTCGTGCTCCGATCATGCGGATGCGGGTCGTAACAATTTTACTTCAAGCAAACAAGGGCAACTTTTCAAATAGTGGTGCTCAATCAGGACATAATCATCCTTGCATGGACCAGACAATTAAATCATAACAGATAATGCAAAGCACAACACTGAACAAAATATTCAAATGTACACACAGCTAAGCAGTTTTCAACTGCTCGAGTCACGCAAGCATAGATACAAAAATGCATATAGGAGAGAATAAACATCAATAATTATAATGAACACATTATTATAGGAATTTTCCCATTCCAAGGGCATGGGTAATAGAAAGAAGCATACAGTTCGTCCCTTTACAATGGTCCATAACTAAGGGTTGCTTATTCTATCACTATTTGTATTAGGCTGTTGATAAAGGCACTTACAAAATTCAGTCAGAGCAGTCCAAATTTTTATCATTGATAATTACAAGTTTATCATTTTTAAAAATTACTCACCGGACTGTCCACTTTCAAGTAATTTTTTTTTTATAATCAGGACTGTCAAAATTTTGACGGTCCTAACAATTGGTAGGACTATCAAAATTTTTACAGTCCTAAAAATATATGTTAATTTTTTAGGACTATCAAAATTTTGACAGTCCTAACAATTTATAGGACTGTCAAAATTTTGACAGTCCTAAAAATATATGTTGATTTTTTAGGACTGTCAAAATTTTAACAGTCATTCCAATTGGTAGGACTGTTAAAAATTTTACAGTCCTAAAAATATATGTTGATTTTTTACAGTCCAAAATTTTAACAGTTCGGAAGGGAGGCTACGCGAGGTGACCACGAGGGCTGGACTGCGTGAAGGCCGGAAGGGGAGACGAGGCAGAGGAGCGGGAGGCGGGTGAGGAGGAGGCGGTGGAGGAGCGGTGGGAACGGCGATGAGCGGTGGAGGAGAGGGAGGGAGAGCAGGAGGAGGGAGGTGAAGTGGGTAGGCAACCCTACTAAAATTTGGACTAGCCTAAGTAAAATTTCTTCATAATTGGACTAGAGCTAGTCATGAGTGTACTTTGTAGTGCCTTTATCACAAGCCTTTGTATTAACAGGAGCCTGATGTCCAAACCACAAAACCGCAGTCAACCGACGTGGCATGTCACATGGCATGAAGAGAATAGTGTGAATCTAGAGAGATCAATCTCAACATCCTTCCACATCAGCTAGCCCACATAATCATAGGTATCTATGGTATTTTGCATAATTTTATGGGAAATCATGCATACTTTATAGTTTATATAAACCATTACCTGTATGTTTCACATAACTTCAGGTCAAGTGAACATAATAATTAATAGCATATATATATAATAACCCTTTTCTGGGCAAACAGAAATTAAGCAGAACACCGAAATAAAGCAGAACACTACTAGGTCCACTAATTTTGCATCCTAGTAGTGTTTTGCTTAATTTCTATTACCAAGTCAGCTACCAATTTACCAAAATACACACTGTACACTTCTCTTTAGGGGAGGAGATCCTCTATAAAGGAGAAAAAACACCACTACAATTACAACTCTGAAAGAGAGCAACAAATACTACCAAGTCACACTCCTAACTGGAAGAACAAAAACACATTGAATCCAAATTTAATCACATATATCTCCAGGTAAACTAAGTATCATAAAACTTTGCTCTCTCTCTGAAATAATTATCCGAGAATACAACTCTACTAAACCCAAAAAAAAAGCTAATAATGTATAGGAAAAAAAACTAATGCCAGACAAATGCAAAAAAAAAAAAAAAAAATGAATGAAGGCTTTGTTAGTATTGTTCTTATCGTTCTTTAGTAGTCACCAAAAATCGACCAACCACCCAAAAAAAGTAGACTGATACTCTGTATACAATCAAATGTTCAAATGACAATCAGTTCATCCTGAACAGAATGAGTTACCATCTTTCAATCAGATCCTCACATCACATAAAGCATCACAGATGAGTCATCCAAACTACGAAATAACCATCTACTACAATCTCGAAATTCCCAACTAATTAAGAATTTGCACCACCTAATTAGACCAACATACTTAACCGATTAAGTCCGTTCGGTTGCCAAATTTGTAGATCAGTCGGTTAACTCATCAATATACAACCTTACATAGTACAGCAAAACCAGATGCTCAGTTTTCTTAATAAAACCCATAATCAGATTTTGAAAGAAGAATAGCAAAAAGGCTACAGGGAGACGCGAGATCCTTTTTCACTTCGACACCAAAATACCAAAAAAATGGGTTGCTGAGGAGAACAATATTTCAACTTTCAAGAATTTTGAACATTGCTGATCTGAGCTTCCAATATATACTTCACTACATCGGCACAACAACTATTAACAGAATAAACCTACTTATCAACATATCACCAGAAAGTTGCAGAGTAACTTCATTCAAGCATTATGTCGAGCAATTTGATATCAAAATTATACACATTGAACAAAAATAAACCCTAGATATCTGCATATATATATCAGTCAAAACCTTGATATCTGCATATATTGCAATATACTGAACAAAAATAAGAACAAACAAAGATCGCTAACCTAGTGAACAAAAGAAACCCTAGATATCTGCATATGTAGCAGCTAATCGAGATGTAGAAGGACATACCAGACCAAAGAGAGAAGTATATACCGACTCTAGATGGGGTCGGGGTCCGGTGGAGCTCGGCGGGATCGGTCCTGTGGACGTGGCTGGCAGGGAGTGTGCGACGATCGGTGGCGAGTGTAGGGGTATTCGTCGGCGATGTCGGGTCAGGACAGGGTGTCTGGAAGTGGTGCTCAGGATCGAAGGTTGGGATTGGCGGCCGGAGTGGAGGTGGTTGGACGGTCAGCTGGGTTCGAAATGGCGGGTGGAGCTCGGATCGCAGAGAGAGGGAGAGAGCCACTAGCTTTCTCCTTTCTTCAGTAGATGTCCATAGTTGAGAGAGGAGAGAGAAACTCTATGGAATTTATTTCTTATGGATGGACAAGTTTTATTTCTACTGTTTTTGAGAAAAATAGGGCAAACGACTGATTTTTTGAAAGCTTTTATGGTTAGCGGGAAGCTTTTTTCACCAAAGTATGTTGTGATGTCTAAAATATATTCATCACTGCCTACTAAAATTTGTTCAAATTTTTTTTTAGTGTTTCCCACTTACTTGGGGCAAGAAATAGTATTTTAGTCTGTCTTAGATTTTTTTCGAAAATCTTATTGGTTGACCCAAACTAATTAACAGTCACAAGAGAATTCACAATTATTTTTTCCTATTCGACTTAGACGACAAATGTATTTTTTGGTCGTTATAGATTAGTTCGGACGACTAAATTTTTTTGTTCGTTCCAGATTTTGTGGCATAAAGTCCTTATCCTTGTAGTGCCTATCTGAATTTCCAGGCGAATCTTTCCGAGAGGACGGCTCCTTCCAACATTGGTATCTTTAAATCTCGCAGCAAGTTCCTTGGGATGATGCTGAGTGATGAACCCGAGTCAATATAAATCCGGCTTATTTTGACGGAACCGACATAACCAGTGTAGTATAATGGCATGTCATGCCGATTGTCTTTCAACAACATATTATCTTGTGTGAAAGTAATGTTAGGAATATTTTCTATCACACTATGGCAGTGAGGACATTCCACGGGATCTTCAGTTGCGGTCTTGGGCTGGGTCAAGTACGAGTCAGCATGTGTGAGTGCCTCACTCAAAGCGTCTCGAGTTTCTTTTGAAAGGCGAAGTAACTCGAACATTGAAAGCCGAGCAGGAGTATTGGCGAGTTGTGCCAATATGTCAAAGTTGTATGGTTGATCAAGCCTTTGAGATTTATTCTTCTTCAAGGATTTATCAAAGCGCACTTCATTTTGCTTTAACTTTTTCGTCACTGTAGGCTTGGAAGGTCCTAGTTCTGTAGGATCTGGGGCAACTAGAGTAGAAGAAGTAGGAGGAGTATCTTCTTGAGCTTGTTTATATGTCTTGTGATATTCCTTTCCAGACTTGGTGCCGCCATGACTTCCTCAGGTACTGGAGAAAGAAGGACCATATGACATGACTTAACTTCCTTTTTGTATGCCTCTTCTTTGATCTGCTGGGGCAGTTTTGGGTATTGCCAACTTTGTTGTGACTTGTGTTGAATATGTAGTGTGCTCTATACAGAGGGACACTACCTAACCACAGGATTGTTGTTAAGTCATAAAGGGCCCCTGTATTGAAGCTCCCAGAGATAAGTTCAAACCTCAGAGTCTAAACTCAAGAGGAATATCGTCCATGTGTTGATCTTGATCTTCGTCAGAGTCATGTACCATGGATATCATATTATATGACCGGCACTTACGACTTATCTTATCATATTTAGGTATTGAGGATGATGTTCCTCATTCTCTGACTTTTAAGAGAACAGGATAAATCCATATGGTTTTGCCCCGTTGAGTAGTAAGGGGCACCAGTCCTTCATTTTGATCACGCGCTGGCGAAAGATTAACAATATCCATTGTCGCTCTTGGTATTGGTATAACACCATGTGGCACCTCCTGAGCTGGGAAGTCCCCGAACTGAAGAAATACCAAGTTAACAGTGATCGTCTTTTCATCATTGTGAAGCGTGATAGCTTGAGAGTCTATCAGTTGCTGGATCTTCTTCTTCAATACATAACAGGCCCTCGTGGGGTGATGCACGTATCGGTGGTATAGACAATACTTTAGATCATTTGTTTTACCAGCTTCACCTGGTCTCTTGATGTCAGGCAACTATAGTTTGTTGCTCTTCATCAAACAGTCGAAGATGCTGATGATCACTTTCGTCAAAAGAGCACTCTTATTTTGGCTTCAAAGATTTCAAAACTTTCTGTTTTTGTGGAGAAGTCAGTCGCTTGGATAGGTTCACGACAAGGGCCTCATTTCCTTTGTTACTGCGATTATTATTATTGTTGAGGCTAAAAGGGTGCTTGCCTCTATCCTTCGAGGCTTTAAACTTTGTAAAATTGAAGTTGACATCCTTTGCATTTTTCTATGCAACGTCTGCGTTTATAGTAAAGTCCTTCCAATCTTTAAATTGAGTCGTGCGATCCAGAACTTTAATGCAGGCAAAATCTCTTTCTTCATGTATCAATTAAATGTATTTCGGGAATGCCCGATGGCATCTTCAAAGCTGCTTGTCTGAAACGCTCAATGAATTCACGAGAAGGCTCCTTCTTTCTTTACTTGGTATTAATAAGACTGGATATTGTTATATACATGCCTCCTTCATAAAATCAGGAGAGGAAGTGACTTCGTAAATCTTCAAATGATGAGATATAATTATCATGAAGACTGTAGAACCAATCATAAGCTATGCTGGACAAGGGTCTTGTCACGCCCCAGTCCCAAAATACCGTGGGACCAGACGCGTGTCAACGGCCAGCAGTACGCACCGATGGACCAACTCACTATAAAGGATCCATCAGGGCATACTTAAGCTGTAAAACAAGTCTACGACAATCATGGTACAACTAATCTCATCCACACAAGACATAAACATGATCCACAGAATAAATAAGGAATGTAAATCATCATCTAGTCTCACATAGTACTTCGGGGAACAACCCGATAAATATCTAGTACAATGGTTCATCTGTCCAGAATATCAAAGACTGAAATAAATAATAAAAGCTGAGCATAAACAAGGATGCTCAAGAGAAGTCTTCAGCTAAGACCTCGTCCTCGGATGGTGGTACAACTCCTGGATCAGCTCCTGCTCCGGTCCCGTAAACCTCGGGATAAACCTCGTCTGCAAAATCTGGGGACAAAAATCCGGATCCAGGTCCTCAGGGGACATAGCAAGGTACAAGAAAGCTCATGCCAATAAATACAGATAAGCAGTGCAGCAATATATAACTAAATGAAACAAACGGGTAAATATGTAACCATCTAAGTGTAAATGCAAGTGAGAGCATCACTAGTCTCAGGCTGAGCCACTACAAGCTCTGTGTCGGGGAGCCGATAGCGGTAATAACCGGTAGTGGGTCTAGCTCTGCTACGAGAGTCTACGACCTCTCAATAATAGAAGATATACATAAATACAGCCTGTAGCCTGTGTGTCTCTCCCCACCCAATGTAACCACGCATATCATGACCACAACATCTCATGCCCGTGTCAAGCGCGATCATAGCTAAATGCAACCAGTCATAAAGTATCTAATAGTATAATGTCCATGTCCTGTATCCTATACAGAATCACCACGAATATCTCGGGAAAATCCTGTCTCATGAATAGTGTCAAGTGTCCTGGGTCATATGGTACTTGATAAGACAAGTACGAGAATATAAAATGTCACGGATATCTATCTCTAGATGACCGTACCCAACGCTGCGTACAGTGTCGGCACCCGACTGATAATCGGACGCTAAGTACGTCACACGGTCCTAGGTTGAGCATGCACAGCAATGTATATAAAGCAAGGAAAATAGATAACTAAACTACAGAGTTTGGCAAGGTACACTTGCCTGATGTCCGAGTATCAACAACTGTCCTGGTATCTGTGGATCCGGTGGAAACTACTCCAAAAGCTGTAATAAATATCACCAACAGTCTCAGAAGGTGTCAAATAGCTAGAAACGCCGGTCCTTACGTCCAATTTGGACACAGGGGCAAAAAGGTCATTTTCGGGCTAAAGCGGGTTCCACATGTGGGCCCACTTTGCACCGAAAAGCGCGTCTGGGTCAAAGGTCTCCAAATTCCGCAAACTCAGTGTCTACAAGTCAGGAACGATGATACGAACCCAACGGAACTTCCAGAATTGGATTCCGATGAGCCGATCACAAAATCACCCGTCAAGTGGAGCCTGTGGGGCCCACGATACGTGATTTTGTCAACGTTCTCAGAATCGAACCAAACTTGGCTCACAGGACCAGCGTATTACTACGGATCCGATGGCGTAAGTTTCGTCTCGATCTGACGTGTGTACACGAAGTTACAGCGTGTTTCAGAATCGACAGATACGGGGTGTTGTCGGCGGATACGCGTTGATTCCGGGGTGCACGCACCTCCGAATCGACTTCTGCGAAATCCCATACGACCGTTTCAACGTCGCGCACAGTTTGGTAAAGACCACGTGCGACCAAGTCGTCCCGTTTGGCGGGGCAGACTCAGTTCCGGGGTGAAACAGGGCGTTGTTTTTTCCTGTTTTGGATCGCGGTGTACGACCACTACAAGACGCGATGCACCGAGCGAATTGCACGGGCACCGAGAGGGGTAAACAGTCTACGCATAGAAATCGACGGAATTGAAAACGGAGTCGCGAGTAGGGAGAAAACAGTACCTGTACAGGGCTCCGTGGATTCTGTTTTCCAAGTGTCCACGTCAATTCCGTGTCCAGCGTATCAAGTTGCTGGGTCCAGTGCTAGGGGTCGCTGTGGTCGATGGCGCGAACGCCGAGGTGGCTACAGTTCGCTGAGGCCGACCGGAGGGGTCGCGGCGTCGACGGAATCGGGACGCACAGCCGGGGATGGGTCGGACTCTCAGGCGGTCGGGGATCGGTTGGTCCGGCAATGGGTCGGAGCGTTGACAGCAGGCGGGGCGGCCACCGAGTCGGCTGAGGGCGGCGGCGTCCCGGGGGTCGGGACTGGACGGGTGGCTGCTGCCGGAGTTTGGTCGTCGACGAAGCAGCGTCGAACTCGGCCAAACGGAGGTGGGGGGTCGGGCTCGGCGTGAGGGAAGAGAGCGGGCGGCTGGGGTTAAGTCGATGGCGGCGGCGATGACTCGTCCAGGCGGCTACTACGGGGAAACTCGGGGTGGCTGCGGCCTAGGGCACAAAAGCCGAGGTACATTTATAGGGGAACAGTACTTCGGCTGCTAGGGTTCCTAGATGGGTTTCGGGTTGGTTCAGCGGTTTGAGTTCGGTTCAGCGGTTTGAGTTCGGTTCAGCGGTTTGAGTTCAGTCCAAATAGCTAAAGTTCCTCGATTCGCTGCTCCGGTGTCCCATAAATTCACCGAAAATTGCCCTGCGTCCGGTTCTCCATTATACACAATAAATTTCTATTTCCAGAATATTTTAACCCCATTTAGCCACACTTAAAATTATTCAACCCCAAATTACCTTAGCTTTTAAATTCCAGAAGAACACCAAAAATACGGGAAAAATTGTATAAATTTTATTCCTGAAATTTAGGGTGTTTACAATCTTCCCTCCTTAAAAGGATTGCGTCCTCGCAATCAAGGAATAAGCTACTAAAGAAGGGTTATGGAAATACAAGGTGGCCTAGTTTACAACTGTCTCCTCAAACAGGTGGGGGTAACGTTGGCGCATACTATCTTCTCGTTCCCAAGTCGATTCTCCAGGGGAATGATGTTTCCATGCTACTCGGACCAGTCTGATTGTCTGTCCTCGCAATGTCTTCTCACTGACGTCGAGAATGCCAACCGGTTGTTCTTCATATCTCAAACTTGGGCCCACTGCGATCTCTGAATGATCGACTACGTGACTTGGGTCGGTCACGTACCTGCGCAGCTGTGAGACGTAGAATACGTCATGCACTCCCTCTAAGGATGGAGGTAATGCAAGCCGATAAGCCACCTCACCAACACGCTCGAGGATGTCAAATGGCCCAATATACCTTGGGCTCAGCTTGCCTCTGCTCCCGAATCTGATAGTACCACGAGTAGGCAAAATCCTCAAGAATACGTGATCTCCTTCCTTGAACTCTAGGGGACGCCTGTGTGTATCTGCCCAATGCTTCTGTCTGTCCTGAGCTGCTCGTAGATGATTCTGTATCTGCTTCACCTTCTCCACTGTCTGCGTTACCAATTCTGGTCCCAGTATCTGACGTTCACCAACGTCACTCCAACACACAGGTGATCTGCACTTCCTTCCGTATAAAGCTTCAAATGGCGCCATCTGGATGCTGGCCTGATAACTGTTATTGTAGGAGAACTCTACTAAGTGCAAATGATCTTCCCAAGAACCTCCAAAGTCTAGCATACATGATCTCAACATGTCCTCTAAGATCTGAATGGTGCGCTCCGATTGGCCATCTGTCTGCGGGTGGTATGCCGTGCTGAACTTGAGTCTGGTGCCCAGACTCTCTTGCATGCTTCTCCAGAAATGAGATGTAAATCTCGAATCTCGATCCAATACAATACTAACAGGCACTCCATGTAATTTGACAATTTGTCGCATATACATGTCGGCTAGTACCTCTGTGGACTGCCCAACTCTAAATGGCAAGAAGTGTGCCGATTTAGTGAGTCGATCCACAATCACCCATACTGCGTCTCTTCCGCTGGGGCTCCTCGGGAATCCTGTAACAAAATCCATCGTGATATGCTCCCACTTCCATTCCGGTATCGGAAGCGGCTGTAACATCCCTGCGGTCCTCTGATGCTCGGCCTTTACTTGCTGGCAGACTAAGCATCTAGCCACAAATCTTGCGATCTCTCTCTTCATTCCATGCCACCAGTAGTACTGTCTCAAGTCTCTGTACATCTTAGTTCCTCCTGGGTGAACAGAGTACGTAGAGCTATGTGCTTCAGTCATTAGCTCCTGTCTCAATTCTCCATTTGGAACATACAGGCGGTTTCCAAACCTCAATGTTCCGTCTTCATGGGTGCGAAGTCCTGTCTGCAGGCCAGCTTCTGTCCTTTCCTTGAGTCTTCGGAATCTAGCATCGGTGGGCAATGCCTCCTTGATCTTCTCTACGAGTGATGACTGAATCTCAAGGTTAGCCATCAATCCATTCTGTCCCGGTACGATAACCTCTATCTGTAGCTCCTGTAAATCTCTCAATAACTCGGGCTGCATCGTCAAGAAATACGCTGTAGGCTTCCTGCTGAGTGCATCTGCAACCACATTCGCCTTTCCCGGATGATACTGCAGATCTATGTCAAAATCCACCATTAGTTCTAGCCAGCATCTCTGTCTCATGTTAAGCTCCTTCTGTGTATACACATACTTCAGACTCTTGTGATCAGTAAAGATTTCTACCCTCTCTCCATAAAGGTAGTGCCTCCATATCTTCAATGCAAATATCACTGCTGCTAGCTCCAGATCATGCGTGGGGTAGTTCTTCTCGTGGTCCTTCAACTGTCTTGACGCATAAGCAATGACTTTGCCATGTTGCATCAAAACACATCCTAGTCCGCTGCCTGATGCATCACTGTAAACAACAAAACCTCCTGACCCTGAAGGAAGAGTCAAGACAGGTGCTGTTGTTAATCTTCTCTTCAGTTCTTCAAAAGCCTTCTGGCAGTCTTCTGTCCATATAAACTCCTGATCCTTATGTGTTAGCTTTGTCATCGGTTCTGCAATCCTCGAGAAATTCTCTACAAACCTTCGGTAATATCCCGCAAGTCCGAGAAAACTTCTCACCTCTGCAACTGATGTGGGTGTAGGCCAAGTCTCTATTGCCGCAACTTTCTCTGGATCCACTGAAAGTCCTTCTCCTGAGATGATGTGCCCCAAGAAAGGTACTTTGTCCATACAGAACTCACACTTACTGAGCTTGGCATATAACTTCTCCTGTCTCAAGGTCTCTAGCACAATTCTGAGATGCTCCTCGTGCTCTTCAGGGCTCTTGGAATATATGAGAATGTCATCAATGAACACCACTACAAATTTATCCAAGAACTGATGAAAGACTCTGTTCATTAAGCTCATAAATACTGCTGGTGCGTTGGTTAAACCAAACGGCATCACCAAGAACTCATAATGCCCATACTTCGTCCTGAAAGCTGTCTTCGGGATGTCTTCCTTCCTCACCTTGATCTGATGATAGCCGGATCTAAGGTCAATCTTCGAGAATACCCTTGCACCACTCAATTGATCGAATAGATCATCAATGCGTGGTAAGGGATACCTGTTCTTGATGGTCACGGCATTCAGTGCCCTGTAATCAATGCACAACCGTACTGTTCCATCCTTCTTCGGCACAAATAAGATGGGTGCTCCCCAAGGTAAAACACTGGGGCGAATGAAACCCTTCTCCAAAAGATCATCTACCTGTTCCTTCAACTCCACTAACTCCTTAGGTGCTAGCCGATAAACCGATGAAGTGATTGGCTCTGCTCCTGGAGTTAAGTCTATTGTGAATTCTATTTCCCGATCAGGCGGTAAACCTGGAAGATCATCCGGAAATACGTCCACAAATTCTGATATGACTCTTGGGTAACCTGTCTCCTCTTCTACAGATAATACCCTAAGAGTAGGCTGAACTCCTTGCTCTACTGCTCCGCGGAGAAACTCGAATTCTGGGTGGCCAGGCGGTCTAAATATAACCTTCCTAAGCCGACAATCAAGAGTCGCATGGTACTGACTTAACCAGTCCATACCAAGTACGACATCATAATCCGGCATAGAAAATATCAGAAACTACGCTCGCATCTCTCGGCCACATACGACTACAGAACATGATCTACAGACGTCACTAACCGGAATAATACCGCCTCCCGTAAGAATCCTCTTCATCTTCGGAAGGGGTGCGGTAGCTACTCTATGGGTGGCTACAAAGCTAGCTGCTATAAATGAATACGATGCTCCAGAATCAAATAAAGCTACTGCAGGTAATGAAGCTACTAAAATAGTACCTGCGATGACCTCGCCTGCTGTGGCCTCCTCCTCAACAGCTAAAGGGAATGCCTGTCCCCGTCCCTGAGCTGGACCTCTCTGCTGCTGCTGCTGCTGATGAAATAGGGCTGCCTGTGGTGCCAGGGGTGGTCTCTGCTGGTTCCCTCCGGGGGCTGGTGGTCTGACCCCACCAACTCCTGTCTGTTGGGCTCCTGCTGCTGGATAAGCTGGTCGTGGTGCAGGCAATGCTAGTCTTGGTGCTCCGTCTCGGCGTTCGGAACAGTCCCTGGAAAAGTGCTGGCTGGATCCGCAGCTCAAACATAGTCCCAACTTACGCCTGCATTCCTTCTCAATGTGTCCTACCTTGCCGCAGTGGTGACAAGTAGGAAGAGGTCTGTCTCTCTGTGCTGCTCTATCTGGCATACCCCTTTGGGCTCGCTTTGCTGAATCCCCATGTGCTGGCCTGGATGGTGCTGATGTGATAGGCCTCTTCAGGTTAGTCTCCCTTCTAGCGACGCGCTCCAAGCGTCGGGCTGCTGCAAGAACATCGGTATAAGAGGTAGGTGCTACCGATCCAATCACTCTCTGAAGCTCGAACTTCAAGCCGTCAAAGAACTTCTCTGCTTTTTCTTCCTCCGTCGAAATCAATGTCGGGGCAAAGCGGCTCAGGCGAATAAATTCCGCATTATATTCCTCCACTGACATGCTGCCTTGGATAAGGCGGTTGAACCTGTCTCTGAGCTCTGACCGTGCGACTGCCGGGATGTACATCTCTTGGAAGAGTCTAGAGAACTCTTCCCATGTGACTCTGTCCTGTCCGAGCCTCCTTTCTTCTGCTAACCACCAGTGATGCGCATTATCAGTTAACTGCATTCTAACTGCAGTCATCCACTTCTCTCTCGGAAGTTCAGCGGCTTCCAACTGATGCTGAATATTGGTGAGCCACTCATGAACTTCCGTTGGCCCTTCCTTACCAGAAAATGTGCGAGGTTTGAGGTGACGGAAATCAGTGATGGATCCCGTCGCTGTTCGCCTCGTTGGGGGATTTGCCTGCTCCAATGCGGATACCAGGCTGGTCCTCAGATACTCGGCCTCCTGCCGATGGGCCTCCTGCTGAATCTGTTGCTGTGCTTGCATCATAGCATACATCATCTGGAACATTTGTTGCCCGTCCATGGCTTGTCCTGGCGGGAATACTGGCATCTGGGGAGTGAACTGTGGCGGAGGTGGGATGTCATTTCTCCGGAACCTTGGATTAGGCTGTCCGGTTTGATCACTCTGCGATGCTTGTCCACCATCCCCTGGTGTCACTCCGTCTCCGTAAGTAACCACAGCGTCGTGTGGCGTATCCAAAGGAATATCATCTCTGTTCCCGGAATCCATTGCTCTAAAATCAAAAGATAAACTATGAGAACGCTCAGAGGAATCAATACAGGATGCAGTTCAAGTAAAAAATTCGAGATCGATATAGAGTTCAACAACTGGTTAAATAATGGATGAGATCCTATAGTTCATACTATCCTTAGGGCAGGCTGGCCCGGTCCCTAAGTTGAAACCGAACTATTTAGTCGTAGACCTGCATGGGCCACCACAAAAACCATGTCACGCCCCAGTCCCAAAATACCGTGGGACCAGACGGTGTCAACGGCCAGCAGTACGCACCGATGGACCAACTCACTATAAAGGATCCATCAGGGCATACTTAAGCTGTAAAACAAGTCTACGACAATCATGGTACAACTAATCTCATCCACACAAGACATAAACATGATCCACAGAATAAATAAGGAATGTAAATCATCATCCAGTCTCACATAGTACTTCGGGGAACAACCCGATAAATATCTAGTACAATGGTTCATCTGTCCAGAATATCAAAGACTGAAATAAATAATAAAAGCTGAGCATAAACAAGGATGCTCAAGAGAAGTCTTCAGCTAAGACCTCGTCCTCGGATGGTGGTACAACTCCTGGATCAGCTCCTGCTCCGGTCCCGTAAACCTCGGGATAAACCTCGTCTGCAAAATCTGGGGACAAAAATCCGGATCCAGGTCCTCAGGGGACATAGCAAGGTACAAGAAAGCTCATGCCAATAAATACAGATAAGCAGTGCAGCAATATATAACTAAATGAAACAAAGGGGTAAATATGTAACCATCTAAGTGTAAATGCAAGTGAGAGCATCACTAGTCTCAGGCTGAGCCACTACAAGCTCTGTGTCGGGGAGCCGGGTAGCGGTAATAACCGGTAGTGGGTCTAGCTCTGCTACGAGAGTCTACGACCTCTCAATAATAGAAGATATACATAAATACAGCCTGTAGCCTGTGTGTCTCTCCCCACCCAATGTAACCACGCATATCATGACCACAACGTCTCATGCCCATGTCAAGCGCGATCATAGCTAAATGCAACCAGTCATAAAGTATCTAATAGTATAATGTCCATGTCCTGTATCCTATACAGAATCACCACGAATATCTCGGGAAAATCCTGTCTCATGAATAGTGTCAAGTGTCCTGGGTCATATGGTACTTGATAAGACAAGTACGAGAATATAAAATGTCACGGATATCCATCTCTAGATGACCGTACCCAACGCTGCGTACAGTGTCGGCACCCGACTGATAATCGGACGCTAAGTACGTCACACGGTCCTAGGTTGAGCATGCACAGCAATGTATATAAAGCAAGGAAAATAGATAACTAAACTGCAGAGTTTGGCAAGGTACACTTGCCTGATGTCCGAGTATCAACAACTGTCCTGATATCTGTGGATCCGGTGGAAACTACTCCAAAAGCTGTAATAAATATCACCAACAGTCTCAGAAGGTGTCAAATAGCTAGAAACGTCGGTCCTTACGTCCAATTTGGATACAGGGGCAAAAAGGTCATTTTCGGGCCAAAGCGGGTTCCACATGTGGGCCCACTTTGCACCGAAAAACGCATCTGGGTCAAAGGTCTCCAAATTCCGCAAACTCAGTGTCTACAAGTCAGGAACGATGATACGAACCCAACGGAACTTCCAGAATTGGATTCCGATGAGCCGATCACAAAATCACCCGTCAAGTGGAGCCTGTGGGGCCCACGATACGTGATTTTGTCAACGTTCTCAGAATCGAACCAAACTTGGCTCACAGGACCAGCGTATTACTACGGATCCGATGGCGCAAGTTTCGTCTCGATCTGACGTGTGTACACGAAGTTACAGCGTATTTCAGAATCGACAGATACGGGGTGTTGTCGGCGGATACGCGTTGATTCCGGGGTGCACGCACCTCCGAATCAACTTCTGCGAAATCCCACACGACCGTTTCAATGTTGCGCACAGTTTGGTAAAGACCACGTGCGACCAAGTCGTCCCGTTTGGCGGGGCGGACTCAGTTTCGGGGTGAAACAGGGCATTGTTTTTTCCTGTTTTGGATCGCGGTGTACGACCACTACAAGACGCGATGCACCGAGCGAATTGCACGGGCACCGAGAGGGGTAAACAGTCTACGCATAGAAATTGACAGAATTGAAAACGGAGTCACGAGTAGGGAGAAAACAGTACCTGTACAGGGCTCCGTGGATTCTGTTTTCCAAGTGTCCACGTCAATTCCGTGTCCAGCGTATCAAGTTGCTGGGTCCAGTGCTAGGGGTCGCTGTGGTCGATGGCGCGAACGCCGAGGTGGCTACAGTTCGCTGAGGCCGACCGGAGGGGTCGCGGCGTTGACGGAATCGGGATGCACAGCCGGGGATGGGTCGGACTCTCAGGCGGTCGGGGATCGGTTGGTCCGGCAATGGGTCGGAGCGTTGACAGCAGGCGGGGCGGCCACCGAGTCGGCTGAGGGCGGCGGCGTCCCGGGGGTCGGGACTGGACGGGTGGCTGCTGCCGAAGTTTGGTCGTCGACGAAGCAGCGTCGAACTCGGCCAAACGGAGGTGGGGGGTCGGGCTCGGCGTGAGGGAAGAGAGCGGGCGGCTGGGGTTAAGTCGATGGCGGCGGCGATGACTCGTCCAGGCGGCTACTGCGGGGAAACTCGGGGTGGCTGCGGCCTAGGGCACAAAAGCCGAGGTACATTTATAGGGGAACAGTACTTCGGCTGCTAGGGTTCCTAGATGGGTTTCGGGTTGGTTCAGCGGTTTGAGTTCGGTTCAGCGGTTTGAGTTCGGTTCAGCGGTTTGAGTTCAGTCCAAATAGCTAAAGTTCCTCGATTCGCTGCTCCGGTGTCCCATAAATTCACCGAAAATTGTCCTGCGTCCGGTTCTCCATTATACACAATAAATTTCTATTTCCAGAATATTTTAACCCCATTTAGCCACACTTAAAATTATTCAACCCCAAATTACCTTAGCTTTTAAATTCCAGAAGAACACCAAAAATACGGGAAAAATTGTATAAATTTTATTCCTGAAATTTAGGGTGTTTACAGGTCTAACAAATAATTTAGTGAGCAGAGCATAGTCCTATGGTAGATGTCCCGTAACCATCTCAAAGTAGTTCATATGTCGATCAAGTGACGTCTTTCCATCGAAGGGAGTTATGGTTAAGGGTTTGAATTTAGGCCGGTAGACGACTTTACTCCATTTTGGAGGGAAAGGTTGTCTGATCCCAAGCTTCTGGAGTTTGTCCCGATTAGTTTTAGCATTGAACTGAGAATGTAACTCTTTGATGGCTTGCAGTGTCTCATCGAGATGTTGTGGTACAGCTGACTGAAGGGATGTCAGTTGGACTTGTACCACTACATGTGGAGGAATACCCCCAACATTAGGAGTGTTAAGAGACGGTGTCACCGACTCTTGATTGGGAGTGACATCAGGCTTTAAACCGCCTAGAGGTGGTGCCATACCAGGAGATGGCTGTACAGGTATATATGTGACCTGTATAAGTGTTGCTGTTGCGGTATGCTGAACCATCATCATTTGATGCATTTTCTGCTTCATATCATGCATATCTTTGAACGAGGCCTCCAATGAGTTAAGATGTTGTTCCGTGCTCCCTGAAAGGGAAGTGTCTTGATCATCACCGATAGTATATGTAGTAACCTCTCTATAGACGATAGAAGGGCTGGTGGATTACATCATGTACATGGAATCTACAATGTCGGTTTCAGATCCAGGGGGATTGCTACCCCCAGGGAAGTCACCTTCAGATCCTGAAGAGTGTCTACTTTCTACGATAGAGAGTTTCCGCCTCCGAGAATGGGTATTTTGGTATACTGCTTCAAAGGATTCGACCAACTGATCGAACCTTCTCTGAATAGGTATTCGTGAGGTATTTTGTCTTGAACCCCTTCATATTCAAGGGAGTCTTGAATCCATGTATACTGGAGCCAGTAGTAATTCTGCATCATCTTCCAGCTTTACAAAATAATGTTCGGTAGACAAGGTGTAATTCAAACGGTCAAATATAGACCGTTTAAAAGAATATTCAACTATTTTGGTATAACAACAGTTGATTACAATTTGGTGGCAACCACAATAATGCTAATTTGGAGGCACATTTATAGGCAAAGAGGGTTCTTTCTCCTTATGCTTCTGTACAAGAATTTTTCGTAAGTCAGAGGGAGGAGGGATAGAAGGAGAAGTAGACAGAGTCTCCTTTTTTTATATTTTGTACATTAAACTTTGAACATACATTTTTGGTACCTCGTGTATAGAGCGAAGCACTGGCTTGAATGGAGCATTCTTCCGAAGTATGCATCTTCTGTCTTTGTGCATACAATTGTACGCAGATCTCGCACTTTGGGCACACAATGTTGATTTTCAGAGGTATTCTCTATTGTGCGCACAATTTTGATCTTTGGCGACAGAGGAGTCTTCTTCTTATACTTGTTTTGTGCTCACAGGAACTCCTTCTTTGTATGGCGCGGTTGTTGAACAACTTCTTTGCCAAGTAATTTGGATGTGGTAGGAGGTTCGTTAATACCCTGTAGAGCAAGTTGAGCAACAGAGCCCCAATTGGATCTTTTATGCTTATTATACTGAGCATGTGCGAACTGGGCAACATGAGTTCCTCTGCCAAGAAAAGATTGGTTCAAACCTCGGTTATTGTGGATAGGGTATCGTAATTTATTTCTCCTAGTTAGCACGCTGGAATGGCTAAGGGGAGCATCCACCGAGTTACAAAATGAGGATAAAGTATTGATATCCCCCAAGTCATAGACTGGGGATGAGGAAACAATGAGGGAACCCTTATTGTCAGTGATCAACACCTTCTTCCCTTTGTTAACATCAACGTCGGGGTAGGAGGAGCGAGACTTGGGCAGCCAAATTCTACGAGTCTTCTTGGATCTGATCATAGTTGAGGAGCTAGCACTACCCCCCAGCAAGCATCTCTTCATAGGCTTTCTGGTCAAACTTCATAACCAAAGTCTTCTTCTTTGTGCCAACTAACGTGGTGTCATGTTAAGCTATCACCTTCTCGTCGGAGGGGAAGATCGTCCCCAGCAGAGTCGCCATTTTATTTTCCATAAACAAAAAATTATACGAACTTTTGTATTACAAACTTTGGAATAAAAGAAAGAGTACAATAAATCCTATACAAGAATCTAGAGTAAAATAATTCTGGGAAAGTATAGCTATAGAGATCTAATCTGCGATCGATCACTTTACTCTTTGGACTACTTGACACAAAAGAAGATATGCACATACGAACACTTGAGAATTCGAAGACAAGGAAACTTTGGCAACACTGGCACCAAAAAGCTTATATCTTCCTCTCTCTCTCTCTGTCTATTCGCCTCTTGTGTTCTTGTCGTTTATAAAGGATGCACTGATCATGTATTTATAGCACTTATAAACAGTTATAGAGGTATGTGCACACCAATGACAATTTGTACCATATTTTCCATTGTGCGTCCACTTTTATGGATTTCACAACCTACGTTCTGC
Source organism: Iris macrosiphon (assembly GCA_036927795.1). Classification (NCBI taxonomy): domain Eukaryota; kingdom Viridiplantae; phylum Streptophyta; class Magnoliopsida; order Asparagales; family Iridaceae; genus Iris; species Iris macrosiphon. The sequence goes on along the minus strand of JAYESA010000017.1, from coordinate 86,502,877 downwards.
TTAGTGGGTGTACAACATGTTGCCTGCTTAACACGTGGCTTTCCTATAAGAGGAAAGTATAGTTCATGGGGATAGTTATTTGTGCCCATTTCCAGAGAAACAAGGCATGAAAGATATGTAATCATAATCGTTCACTGTCAATTAGGCTCTTTGGCGCACAATTGAAGAAGCTCAGCAACTTTGGTGTGTTTTGATGGTACTTGGAGAAAGTGGCTGCAACGGCTCACTCTGTTAGAGTTTGGCACAACGACACACTCTGTTAGAGTTTGGCATAATGGTGCACACTTTTAGAGTTTGGCAAGACGGCGCACTCTGTTAGAGTTTGGCACAAAACATACTCTTTTAGAGTTTTGCACCACAGCGCACTTTGTTAGAGTTTGGTACAACGGTGCACTCTGTTAGAGTTTAACAAGATAATCCACTAAACGACAACCTGGATCTGCGTGCTAAAAATTTCTTGCAATAATGACTGATCTTCTCAACTGTTGTGCCATTCTGTCAGATTCATTTCATTAAGTGTGGATGGAGAGACGCAAGAGTTTTATGCTTGTCTTTTTAAAACTGAACCAAGCGCGCCTCTGCTCTGTTTTAAGGAAGTACGACATTCTCTGAAACATTGATAGAATGTGCCATTCCTCTTGTTAGTTGATTTTGTGAAAGGGTGAATCATCCCTCTCTTGAATCTACTATTTTGTGGAGGCGTACTTTTTTTATGCTTCTACAATAACCTCAAAGGATATATCATTGGTAATGGTAATGGTAATGGTAATGGTAATGTAGGTATTTCTTCCTATCATGTTATTAAAGATGTTTGTCTAGTAACGAAATTAAAACATAACCTACTCAGCATTAGTCATCTTGCTGATCATGGTTATAGTATTAACTTCGTGAAAGACAAATGCTCTATTTATGAAGATCTACAGGTAACAATGTTTGTGAAGGTATTAGAAAAAATAATATATATATTCTATCTTTCAAAGGACACTAACAATGTAGATAGATGTCTATACGCCAACAAAGATGAAAGCTGACTATGGCATATGCGTCTAGAACATGTAAATATGGATACCATTGCAAGACTATCCACAAAGAAGCTGGTAAGAGGCTCATCGGAGATTACTTTCAAGAAATATATGTTATGTGCTGACTGTGAAAAGAATAAAGCTATTAAATCTTCCTTTAAGTCAATAAACGATGTAAGTACCTCTAGACCACTACAACTGTTGAATATTGATTTATTTGGACCTAAAAGAGTCGTCAGTCTTAGTGGTAAGCTTTATATCTGTCACGTTCCAGTCCCAAAATACATAGCACTAGAAATACATAAGCATGTCAGACGTATGTATATGGCAACTCCAATATATAAAAACTATAACATATACGTACGCTGAATATGAATGATAATTCACTAGTGGTACATATATAATTCATAGGCATACTAAATTTCATCCACAGTCGCAAGTCAATAAATAAACTAAACCAATAGATAAAAGTGATCACATTTAAATAATCTAAAATGATAGTCGGGTGGAGACAAATTCACTACCAATGGCTATATCAAAAACTAAAATGACTGAGGAGGACGAAACTCTAATATAAAATGCTAAATAAGGAGAGCAGCAACTAATAAGTCCATCAGCTAAGAGATAATCATGGATGCTCGGAAGGTAAGACCTCCTCGACAGAAGATGAAGAGTCAGGCCCTAGTATGTACTCCTGCAGATAGTCCTGATCGTCTACACCTGGCAAGAGACCAGATCCTCAGAGGGACGTAGCAAGATACCAAAAAATAACAACATACCACTAACTACAGTATATCATGAAGGAATATATATAGAGGAATATAAACAGAGTGTTATTGCTAACCATTCTATGTGTTTATACAATCGAGGACAATATTCAATGCAAGGGCAGACTGACCACCATTACCCGAGTAGCACTCAAGTGAGTCAATAGTAAAATACCTAGTAGTACAAAATTAGTCACTAGCAAAAACCGACAGAGACACGACACAACATTGCCCAAGCATCTAGTGTATGTCCTCCCCACCCAATGTATCTATAAGTCGAGTCTAAATCAACTAGGAATCTATTATAAACCATGTACTCTTATTAAACCATGAGGGGACGTATCAAGAATCCAATCACAACTAGTCAAGTAATAATACGCATACTCTAATTTCATGCATGCAACTTTTCGTGTACAAATATGTGTCAACAAGATAAATCGCTCTACTACTAAAAATAATACAAAATTTAAAATAAACAAGACTAAGTGAATAATCAAAAAAGTATATCAAATATAAAAAAATTGGACAATCATGAAAATACTGTAGTAGAATAAGGTATACTTGTCTGACAAGCAATCTGTGTAATATAAGCGTCCAGATGTCAAGCACAAGGAACCGAAAAGTAGAGAATTTGAATGAACATCTCCGGACGCTGAAATAAATATCAATAATATTTCCGGACTCAGTAAGATAGTCAAGAAACTCTACCCTTTCGTCTAATTTAGACACAGGAGCAAAACGGTAATTTTAGGTAAAAATGGGTCCACATGTGACCCACTTTGCACCGAGATACGTGTCATAGGTAAAGGTCTCTAAATAGGACAAATTATAGGTTAAAAAATTCTTAAACGACGATATAAACTCAATGGTATGTCCAGTTTTAAATTCCGGTGAGCCAATCACAGTCAAGTCAAATCGTGGGGCCCGCAAAACAGCATTCCGTCGACTGACTCAAAATCGAGCGAAACTTGGATCACAGGAAAATTCAAATGCTGTGATTCTAGTGGCGTAAGTTTTGTGGCAATCCGATGAGTGTACACAAACTAATTGAGTATTTTGTAAAATACTGATATAGGAAACTTTCGACGGATACGGGTTGATTTTGGCACACACACACGTCCCGATCAACTTCCACGAAAGTCCATATGTCGGATATACCATTCGCTCCTTTCGGTACAATTGGTACACGATGAAGTGCTCCAGTTTGGCGGGGGCACTCTGTATCACAAGATTTTGGATTTTACAAAATAAGTTTTTTCTTGATTTTGGAAGTTGATTTTCCAGAAATTAGGGGCAAATAAAAATAAACTAAAAGATGAGTTTTAAACTTGGTTATGTTGTTTAAAAGTCTGTTTAAGTGGATTTGTAAAAGATTAATCGAGTTGGTAGAAAACTGGACTGAACAAGGATAGTTGGACTAAAATCTGACAGTTTTCAAAAATAGATTTTTGTCCAACTTTTGATTTGATTCTCTATTAAAATAATCTTTTTAAAATCAAAATACTTGAAGGAGATTAAAGAGGGTAGGGTTTTGAACGTATCAGCGAAGAAAGATTGGAATTTGGTCGAGCGACCGAGGAGAAACGTCGTCGCAAAGTCGGGGTCGGAGGATGTCACGTGCGCACGCTGCTGTCTCGCGGCCTCTGTACGAGGTGCTGCGGTGTGCGGCCAGTGCGGTCGTCGGCGGTGCAGGGCGGCCAGAGGGCGACGCCGGAGTGGGCAGGGGTGATGGTGGCGTTGGTTGATGGTAAGGGTGATGGTGGTTGTGTTGATAGTTAGGGTTATATATATATATATATATATATATATATATATATATATATATATATATATATATATATATATATATATATATATATATACACACACACATTTATATATACATATATCGGCTGTGCAGGGCGGCCACAGGGCGGCACCGGAGCGGGCAGGGGTGATGGTGGCGGTGGTTGATGGTAAGGGTGATGGTGGTTGTGTTGATAGTTAGGATTGTGTATATATATATATATATATATATATATATATATATATAGAGAGATAGAGAGAGAGAGAGAGGGAGGGAGGGAGGTCGCGTGTATGGCCAAGTGGGAGTATGCTGCTGGTAGGATAGGTTTAGGAATAGGTTTTCTTTACTTAATTTTTAACTTTTCCTTTTTGTCTTCTTATCTTATTTATATCTATCATAATCTATATATAAATATATAGTTATACATATATCTATAAGAAATAGTCAAACCATTATAGAAAAATCAGAAAATACATTATGTATATAATAAATGGGTATTTCTATAAATGAGAATACACTATAAGAAAAATAATTATTATTAACAAAAAGAAATGTTGTTAAATTCTAATAAAATAGATGACACTATTGTATACATAAAAAAAATCTTTAAACCATAAGAGTTGAACTTTATAACTAGGTAGATATTCAAAAATATCAAAATATTAAGTATGCATTTAAAATAATTCTAGTAACACTTGTAACACTTTATTTATATAAGTAAATAATGCAAAGAATTTATTTTATATTTAACTGAGAAAATAATAAAAATCTCAACGATTAAATAAATAAAAGAATACTTAAAAGTACAAATTAAAATTATGGGTTGCTAAATGTAGGAAGTTGGGATTAAAAAATAACCATAAATAAATCATATATATAAAAATATTTATATTAAATGTAAGAAACTACGGTTGTTACACTAATGCCATGCTAATGCTAGATGATCGAATTTTGTGTCTCGAAAATATCCTACGGGTAGTGTCTCTAATGTAGGCTGCTTCCTACGAAGGGTGATGTAGATTTTGGGGTCGTCATATGTCATTAATGTCCAAACTACAATAAAGTGTCATATTGCATTAATTGGGGTTTAATTGATTTGAAAATAATCTAAAATAAATACAATAATTATAAAATACACACAAAATACCTATTTTTTGGTGAGGGGGTTTACAATGCCTATGTAATTGTTGATGATTTTTCTAGATATATATGGGTTTACTTTCTTGCAAACAAAAATGAGGCATTTTTTGAATTTGTTACTTTTTGCAAAAATGTTAAAAATGAAAAAAGTTTCATGATTACTCGTATCCGAAGTGATCATGGAGGCGAATTCAAAAATGGTGATTTTAAAAGTTTTTGTAAAGCAAATGACTTTTCTCATAATTTTTTTTGTCCTAGAACTCCTCAAAAAAATGGTGTTATGGAGCGGAAGAACGGAACTCTTAGCGATATGGCTAGAGTCATGTTAAATCAATATAATCTTTCGAAATACTTTTCGGATGAAGCTATAAATACAGCATGTCATGTCTTGAATATGGTGCTTATTCGACCTATATCGAAGAAAACTTCCTATGAGCTTTGGTCTGATAGAATTCCCACTATTAGTTATTTTAAAGTTTTTGGCTGCAAATATTTTATTCTCAATACGGAAAAAAACCTATGAAAGTTTGACTCGAAGGCCGATGAAGGTATTTTTCAAGGTTATGCCGCCAAAAGCAAGAGATATCGAGTGTTCAACAAGAAATCACTCACCGTTGAAGAATCAATCAATGTCATATTTGATGAACTCAACAATCAAGTATCAAACGACAGTGACGACGAAGGTGTCAGACCAACAACCGACAAGGCTCCTGAAGATATGACTGGAACAAGTTAACTGGAAAGTCTGTCCAAGAGATTGAGATTCTCTATAGATCATTCAGAAGACTTGGTAATAGGTGATGTATCAAAAGATATAAGTACATGCTCTTTCAATTGAGATAGCATTGCAAATGTTGCTTTCATTTCTCAAATAGAACCTAAGAAGATAGGAAAAGCATTTACTGATAAATTTTAAATTTCTGCTGTGCAAGAGGAACTCAACTAGTTTGAACATAATCAAGTTTGGGAACTCGTTCCTAGACCTAAAGATTATCCGATCATTGATACTAAATTGATTTTTCAAAATAAATTAAATAAGAATGGTTCAGCCACATGCAACAAAGCACATCTCGTAGCTCATGGTTATAATCAAGAGGAAGGCATTGACTATAATGAGACTTATGCTCCAGTTTCTAGACTAGAATCTATTCGAATGCTTTCTACTTTTGCAAGTTTTCATAATTTTAAACTTTTTCAAATGGATGTCAAAAGTGCTTTCTTAAATAGTTTTATAAAAGAAGTTTTTTTACTACGATGAGACTTATGAGCGGATTTGTGAAGTACTTGGTGAGGGAGATAGAGGTTCGGGCTATCCATTTTCGCGAGGATCTGAATTGGGAAGTGAAGATCTTCATTTCGTCTTTCTATGAGACATATGCTGAGATACTTGCGGAGGCACGCAAGGTCGAGCGGGAGTGGAACTTGAAACCAAAGAGGGACCGTGATATGTTTGGAGGTGCCAGTAGTAGTGTGGGTCCGACGAAGAGGCCGCAATTCTAGTAACAGTATCAGGGGGCTTATCAGCTTCAGCAACAACAGTTTTTTGTGCAGTTCAGAGCTTATCAGCACCAGTATCAGATATAGGAGACGATTATTGCCCCAGTACAAGCTCCAGTACAGCAGATGCTATAGCAGTCTCATAGACAGGTGCAACAGGCTCCTCAATGCACCTATTATAAGAGGACTGGACACACTTGGGAGATGTGCCAGAAGAGACTTGAAGCGTGCTTACATTGTGGATCAACGGAGCATATGGTAAAGGATTATCCCTGGACACTTCATCATCTAGGCCATGGTGCAGATCGAGGACAGAGAGGTGGAGCCAGGGCACCTGTGGCACCGCAGATTGTTCAGCACCCGCAGAGGGAGCTCCCCCGACAAGGCAGAGCATTTATGATGATGGTCGAGGAGACCTATGCTACAGGTGATGGGTTAGCGTATTTTGTTCTTTCTTTCTGTCATTTTCATCTATTTTAATTGATTGCTTCTTTAGTACCTTTTGGATGTTTGTGTTATATAGTTAGTATAGCTAGAAGAATACCCTGACAGAGACAGCAGTAACAAGACAGACGAAGACAATGACCACACATCTTATTCTTTGCATAAGACTATTCTATGTGTGATTTTAGATAGGACCTTCTTGGACCATGATTGCTGGGGGTTTGACCTAGAAGGAGTACGATCACCCTTAAATTTCGAGATCAATTTTTTCAAGGGGTAGACTTGTCACTACCACTTTTCTGGAGAGGAATATTTTTGGCTTTTCGAATATTGGTAATATTGTGAATATTGGTATTTTAAAAATTATTGTTTGATTGATATCTTATTTTATTATAACTAATATGGATATTTTTAGCTTATATTATTTCAATATTTGGTATGGTTGCATATGTTTATGTACTGTATTTAATTAATGGTTAGTTGTTAGCCATTAGTTAGACTAGTTGTTAGAAGACCTAATTGGTCCTAACTAGACTTGCCATGAACCACATTTAAGTTAGACCCATTGAGCCCAATAATTAGACACCCTTGTTTAGTTAGTGGTTTATTTAACCCAACCATTAGGAGTAGAAGCTTCCTCCTTAATTAATATTCATCATGATAAGCCCATAGGAACATTTTAGTCTTTACACATTCCTTGATAGACAAGTTGGGACAAGCCACCATAAGAGGGGAGTCCATTCTCTCTTATTTTATCTTTTAACCTAAATTTGAGATCTATATTAGTTCTTCCCCAAATTTCTTTTTCCCTACTTCACCATTGGAGACTCTTGGAGCTAGGAGGAGGCAAGGATCTACAAGGAGGTAAAGGGAGCATAAGTTGAAGGCCCTTGACACTCATTTGGACACTTGCATTAGAAATCTATCTCCCAATAGGTACAACTCTATTTTTCCTTCTAATTAGATTATATATATATATATATATATATATATATATATATATATATATATATATATATATATATATATACTTTAATGATTAGGAACCCACCTATGGACTAGGGCTACCTATAGAAAGAAGTTTGGACTACTAGGGACTCCTATGGTAAAAGTTATAATGTGTTTGTGTCAATTTTGAGAAAAATCCCAGATTGGCACACCATGTGTTTGTAATTATGTTATCTAGATATATTTATATTTGTTTTGGTATTGTGAGTCTAGTTACATGTCCACAATTGGATACGATTAGGTCGTATCACAAGATTTTGTGATACGGGATAATTTGGAGATTTTTCTTCGACACGGGTGCCATACACATGTGGAATTATGCCATGACACTTGGAATGATGTGTTAGCACTTAGAATGACAAGTTGGTCATTCCTGGCTTGATTCTCAGTTTTACTCTTGATTATATATTTGTATACTCATTAGAATAGGCATATATAGTGTATATATATGTATATATATATATATATATATATATATATATATATATATATATATATATATATATATATATATATATATATATATATATATATATATATATATATATATATATATAATTATGTGTGTGTTATATATCATAGAGAGATGTGCTGGTGTGTAGGCAACACTTTAGTGTATCAGTCATCAGGATGTTCAAGATGAGGGTTGTGTGTGCTACAAATCTTTTTGCAATAAGCTATAGAGGTATCAGTAAATCCACAAGGGGAATTGAGTATGTGTGACTGACTTAGGGTGTGCAAGTACTGGACTTGACCAGTGTAGGATTAAAAGATGCTTGAATTGCTTGAAGCATTAGCAGTAACTGTAAGTTAGCAATAGATTGTTCCCTAGTCTCAGGAGCAATAAGATGAGAAGAACTGATCAGTAGAGGGCTCGGGTATGAGTGCTATTATTGATTGCTATGCGTGTTCTAGGTATTGGATTTTTGGGAGATGACTGAAAAATAATAGGAAATAGCAACAATAAAATTGAGCACTTAGGCTTGTGCACGTGCAGTAAGAGGGTAAGATTGCCAGTGACTTTGTGTGTGTGTTATAGCTCGAGAAGTTCAGAGGATGGGGGAGGGTTATGACTGCAATAAAGGAAGCAGTAGTAGTTAAGATTGAGTTCAGTTGGACTGAACACAAGAGGGAGCTATAGAGCATATTACACTGTAAATACAAGGTCAGTAGTAGCAGCAGCGGTTGCTCAAAGACAACTCGAGCTAAGTCTGAGCAGTGGTCAGTAGGAAGGGGTCTGAGATGAGGGTGTTATCTATTATTTAGTTAGTTGGTTAATTGATTAGTTAGTTTAGTTATGCGTTGTTTGTTTAGTTAAATCAGTTAGCTACTGTTAGTTTAGTTGAGTGTTAGTGTATGTTATATTATTTGTGTTACCTGTTAGTGTAAGTTAGATGTTATGTTAGTATAAGTTAAGATGTCAATGTTAGTGTTTAGTTAGTATATGTTAGTAGTTAATTAGTTAGAGTATTAGTTATTTGTTTGTTTAAGTAGTTAGTATGTTTAGTTAATATATTATGTTGGTTAGTTGACTGTTAGCTAGTTAGTTGTCTGACATTGGTTAGATATGGTTAATGTATTAGTTATATATATATATATATATATATATATATATATATATATATATATATATGTTAGTATTCATGTTAGTTGGAGATGATAGAAGTTGAGTGATGTTAGTGTTATGTTAGGATAGGTGATGTACCCTATATGCTGACTGTTAGTGTGGTTTAGTGTTAAACTAATTAGTATGGTTAGTGTTATATGTTAATTGTTAGATTGTTAGTTAATGGTTAGATTTGTTATTAACTGTAAATGGTATCAGTTAGCTAGTTGTTTTAAGTGTTTAGTTAGATGTTAAGTTAAGTTAGTTATTATTTTGATTAGTAGTTAGTTATGTTAGATTGTTAGAATACTTAATATGTTAGTATACAAGTTAGTGAGTTATATATGAGTTAATATATATATATTGGCATATGTACTAGTATTTATGATTATTAGTGTTAGATATCACATATGAGTTAGAAGATATATATATTGGTATATATGTATACACTAGTTAGTATTGTTTAGTATTAGTTTAATGTTAGTTCTAGTGTTACCTTGAGATACCAAGGTAAGGCTAAGGTTTGGGTTTTAGCTCTAGTTATTGATATTGGGTATCAAGAGGTTAGTTAGGTAGTTTGATACCAAGATGGCTCAAAGCCAAGGTATTCACATAGTGTTAGTATTAACTAAGGTAACTAGTATATATATTGTCTATTGTGTGATACTAAATAGCTTTGATACTCTAGTATCCTAATATAGCTAGTAAAGCCTAGATAAGTAGAGTATGGACCCAATAACCTAGAGGTGGACTCATACAACCTAGAAATAGCTAGTTTGACAAAGTTTGACTAGTATGACCTAGAAATGGTTTAAAAAGCATATTTTGACTTATTTAGCATGTTTATCACTTTATTACACCCAAGTGACATGGTGTTCATCTATAAGTTTGTGTGACACCAGCTCAGGCACCGAGTCATATCTTTTGCTCAGGACCAGAGGCAAGTACATATTTTGATAGTTTCTATTATTTGATTACTACTATAATTCAAGTATTTAGAAATGTTACTTATGATTCCTTAACACGATGATATACGGATTGGTATCGTTATTGGATCGACAGTCATGGGATGTTACCTTGATTATCGAAATGGTATCGAATACTGCTCCTTGTTGGTATTGAATAACATTGGATATTATATGTTAAACATTGGATACATTGACTAGTAACGTATCATGGTTAGATCCATCGTATCAGTCGGGGCAGGAGAAATACTAATTAAATATGTGATCAAAAACTATCGACAAGTAGTGTAATCATTGGCTACTAACTAACCATACACTACATATATGATTGAGTTAGCTCTCCTTAGTGTAATAATTGAATATCCCAAGCCGATCACATATCTAGTTAGTATCTCAAAATACATGGTATATTGTAGACTCTATTTCAGTTCATAGATTACCTTGTTCTATTCCTGACATTATAGTTTCTCTCTTTCATTCTTGTATGCATTGATTTATATTTCTGTTGCTAGTATTATATGTTCCTTCATTGTTCTTAAATCATCAGTTATATTTCCATCATATATAGCATCCTCTATTTACTATTTTATAGCTTTTGTCAATTAATTGAACTGCTATTGGGTAGTACTTCGCTCTATTCCTGACTGGTTAATATTTTTCAGAGGATCCGGGAGATTGGTGTCCGAAGTATTACGGATCTTGTCTTATAGATGGTGCAGACGTGGACCCACTAGTTCAGGAGTGATTACCGGGAGGTTTATCCGGATTACTAGTCTTTTATAGTTATACTTTATTAGTGCATTGGTACCGAATTTATCTTCGGCTCATTTTGATTTTGGATATTGTATTGAGATTTGATGTTATTGATATGAGTTATGTTTAGAGGTTAAATATTACTTTAGAATTATTTGATTCCTATCATGCTTTAGTCATTGTGATTGAGTATCATATCATTATTAATATTATTTATCCTCCGTTCGGAGTTGAGTCATTGACTGGATATATATACTAAGTGAGATAGATAGATTGTATTGATAAACTAGACAGAGTTCTGCCGCTGATGCTGCGGCGTAGGCTGGACGTATCCACATTCTCGTGCCCTTCACTGGATGCGGGTCATGACATTATGCAGAGTAAATTTAAGATGCGCATGATGGGGGAACTCACATTCTTCCTAGGATTGCAAATAAAGCAAGATTCACAAGAACGTTCATTAATCAAGCTAAGTACACAAAGGATTTATTAAAAAAATTTGACATGGACAACGCAAAATCTATCGAAACTCCAATGGCAACATCAAAAAAGCTTGACCTTGATAAAAGTCGTAAACCTACAGACGTACGTAAGTATCGACATATAATTGGTAGTTTGTTATACCAAATTGATAGTCACCCAGATATTATATTTTTTATATGTTTCTGTGCTAGATACCATGCTAATCCTAAGGAATCACATTAGTGTGCAGTTAAGCGTATCTTTCGATACTTTAAAGGAACTTTATCGGTAGGCTTATGGTATCCCAAAACTACGTCCTTTGACCTTATTGGTTACTCGAATGCTGATTTTGCTGGATGCAAAGTCGATCAAAAAAGTACCAACGACACTTGTCATTTCCTACGAAAGTCTCTAGTCTCATAGTTTAGTAAGAAGCAAAATTATGTTGCATTATCAATAACTGAGGCTGGGTATATCACCGCATGACATTGTTGTGCTCAAATTTTATGGATGAAGTAAACCTTAGAAGACTTTGATCTGCAGTACAAGAACATTCCTATTTACTTTGATAATACCAACACTATTATTCTTACTAAAAATCTAATATACCATTCACGCACTAAACACATTGAGATCAAACATCATTTTCTCAGGGATCATCAACAACATGGAGATGTATGTTTAGAATTTGTTGACACATAACATCAATTAACAGACATTTTTACTAAACTTTAGCTGAAGATCGTTTCAACTTTATCCGTCGAGAATTATGACTTCTATATACTAATAAAATATAAGCTGCTTTAAATTCTTATTTAATCTAAGTTCTTCAAAGTTGTGATAATTTTGGATATAAGCCGAAAGGGCCCTTCTATCAACAAGGTGTAAATAACCTTAACCAACACGATACTTAAGTGTCTTCGGATCACCGCAAGCTGAGATCCAGCCCCTATTGCTACTCCGAGATATTCTGACTTTACAAAAATTTATGATATGATAAAGCCCATTTAGCACTTATTCCTCATATATTATATCAAGTCAAGAAATCACAATTGTCGAATGAAGTTGACACTAAAAATTATGAATAATATTAGAATCGAATTCGGACCGAACTCGGTCCGTAATATTCCTATTAGGCCAAACATTGGAGAATTTGATGGATTTTTTTTACAAATCTAGAAAATTCTAATTAATGGTTTAATGATTTTCCCAAACGTAATATTTATTCTGGCAATCCTATTGACTTTCTTCATTACAATGACTACTTATATGTCTTTCAAAAATTTGAATTTGAAGAACTAGTTGTAACACGTTATCTTGTTTTTCTGAATGTTGTTCGCATATTTTATTGCAACTTAGCATATGATAATGGCACCATCTTTTCTAGAGTACGCCATATACACATTGAATTTGATGCTAATAACTTGGGAGAAATCTTATGCATACCTGTTGAAGGTGAACCCCTAGTTAGTATCACTCAAGTTTAATTTGGAAACAACGTTACTTTGGACTCTTTCAAAAACTTACTTTGTGCACCTCATAACTGTCCACCCAGAAGATTTCATGCTAGATATCTGAATAATTATTTCTTTGAAATGTATCGCATTATTTTTTTCAATGTTTCTACCTAAGAAAACTTATTATGATGAAATTTCTTACTTAGAAATGTCTGTCTTGGACGTGTGTGCACGCCGGAATCAACATGTATTAGTCGAAAGTCCCTCGTATCGACGTTTTGTAAATTATTCGATTAGTTTGTGTACACTTATCGGATCACAACGAAACTTATGCCATTGGAATCGCTGCTTCTGGCTTAACCTATGACTCAATTTTTGGTCAATTCTGAGTTAATCGACGAATCACCTTTTTGTGGGCCCTACGATTCTTCTTGACGATCAATTTTGTGATCGGCTCATCGGATTTCAAAACTGGACAAACCGTTGAGTTCGTATCATCGATTATGATTTGTTTGACTTATAATTTGTCCTATTTAGAGACCCTTAGCCTTGGTACATTTTTTGGTGCAAAGTGGGCCACAAATGGACACCGTTTTGACCCAAAATTATCGTTTTATCCATGTATCCAAATTGGACGAAAGGGTAGTGCTTTCTTACTATCTTGCTGATTCTGGAGATGTTGGTGATATTTATTTCAGCATCCGGAGACGTTCATTCAGAGTCCCTACTATCCGGTTCCTTGTGCTTAATGTCTGGACGTCTATACTACACTGATTACTTGACATGCAAGTATACCTTGTTGTAGTACTATTTATTTACATTTATTTACTGTATATTTATTTTTTGTTGTTTATTTCTATTTATCTTGTAATATAAAATTGTGCGTCCAAGAAAGACGGGTGCAACGACGAATTGCGTCGTCTTTTTATCTCTTACTTTTATTATGCAAATTGACCTAGATTTATGAGACAACCCCATGATTGTGAGGTATTATTATATCTCTTAGCCCATGACACATGTGTTACACGAGTTGTGAGTCTCATATAGAACACACACTTACATAATAGGTTGGCCACCTTTACGTATAGGTCGTGCGATGGATAAGGAATAAATGTTAATAGAAATATATTATTTTAGCAGACTTATAAGTTACTAGAGGTATTTGCGTGTTATGGATATGACACAGTTACTAACATTGGGGGGGGGGGGGGAGAATAATGTGTAAGTGTATGTGACTCCTTTACACTTTTTTTTATTTACCCATAAGCTTCGCTGGATACGCGAGATATTATGACCGTATATATTTACTGTAGGCCTATGATGATCGAAAGACGGTATGCCCATGGCTCCTGAATCTCCGAAAGAACTATGCACATCCCATATTTTAGCCAGATAGTCCATACGCAAGAAAGTTATTCTTAAAATTGTATATCACATAGACTGTTTATGTGACCTTGTTGGAAGATTTATTCAGTATATTATTGGCATATTTTTATTGTATCTTGTTATATCCCTCTGAGGACACGGATCCGAATTTTTTTCCCAAGTATAGCCGACCAGGACTATTCATAAGAGTCCGAATCGAGACCTAATTCTTCATTTTCTATCAGGAGGTCTTGCCTACGGAGCATCTATGATTATCTCTTAGTTGATGGATCTTTATATGATACCCTCTTTATTTAGCATATTATTTTATATTAGAGTTTCATCCTCCACTCTCATTTAGTTGTTATAGTCATTGGTGGTGGATTTATCTCCACCCGAATATTATTTCTTTAACAATTTCGTGCTTGAGACTTTTAGTTATTTATTTGGTACTTCATTGCTTGTGTCTGTGGATGATATATAGTATATTTGTGACTTATGGTGACAATATAAATCACTTGTGAACTGTGTTTCATATTACAGCATACGTGTGTGTTCGTGGATTCCATAAATTAGAGTAGCCTTCGTATACATACGGCTGGCATGTTTGTTTATTCCTAGTCATACGTATTTTGGGACTGGGGCATGACATATTATTGTGGTAGCCCATGCAGGTCGATATATATATATATATATATATATATATATATATATATATATTATTTTGGTTATATTACTGTACCGAGCAAGCTTGGGAATAGGATTTTATTCTAGGATCTCATCTACTAATATTTAATCATCTTCCTTGATTCCAACTTTGTACTCTCATGGACTGCTTGATTTGCATCTACATTGAACTAGTTCTAACGATTGTCCTTATCTTCGTGTCCAGTGATATGAATCTTCGTAATGGACGTGTTGCTACCATCACCATCACTGCAGGCGACTCAGCTACTCCAGAAGGATCAGGAGTTCTATCATCTACGACGATGTCCCCTAATACACCACTCCAGCTGGGACAATCATCGCAGGCAGGTCAGATGCCACCATCGGTTCAGCCGAACCCTCATACTTCAGCATCTTTGGTGGGGCATAAAATGCAGCAAACTGTTATTTCCCAAGGAGGCGTATGCCACCACCACCACCACCCTAGTTCTTGCCTTAGTTTGCCTCGCAGATACCCTTTGTGCCACCTCTGTAGCTATTTTCGCAGATTGACATAAATATTACCTTGACCCAATTGATGTAGGCTATGATGCAGGCACTGTGGAAAAAATAAGCTACTGAGGCAAGCTCTTATAACTGTAATGAACAGGCCTCCACCATCCCCTGTACCAGCACTAGCACCAGCACCACAAGCTTACTAGGGCAACATCAAAGATTTTACTCATATGAACCCTAAGCACTTCAGAGGTTCGGAGACTCCGCTGGAAGTCTCTGAGTCTCATTAGCACCGAGAAGTTATTGAAGTCATCGTAGTTACCCTAGGATCTATGGATGATAGAAGTAGATCTTATACTGGAGTCCAATGCTCACTATTGGTCGAAGGGTGAGCAGAGAAGATTTGGCGCCGATCAGACTTGGGAGGCATTCTACAAACTTTTTATTGAGAGGTTATTCCCCACCAATGTTCTAGATATTCTCTACAACTAGTTCCTCCATCTTAAATAGGAGAATATAACGGTGGAAGAGTATGACGCAGAGTTCAGCAAAATGAGTCACTTTGGTGAGATATTGATTACCACAGAGCTGGAGAGAGCCAAGAGATTCGATAATAGGTTATCACCGGATATTAGGAGATTCACTAGTGCGCAGTCGTGGATATCTCCTGGGACAGTTTTGGAGGAAGCAAGAATTCAGGAGCTCCTTTTGAAAGAGGCACAGTAGATGTAGAGATGCCACATACCAGTAGCTGCACCATTTAGAGTACCTCAAAGCAGACCCATTAGACGTCCTTTGGCACATCAATAGCAGCAGTACAGAATATGACCTTATCATCCCCGGGATAAGTCCCTTTGCTATCACTATGGGAAGTTAGGGCATATTAAGAGTGATTGATGAATTTGTTTGGACCCATGTTTGAGGTGCGGATCGGGACAACATTCAGTAAGGGACTGTTCGGTGCAGCAGGCCTTGGCACTTCCTCAGCCGATGTAGAGGCCGGAACCTCCAACACCATGACCAGCCCAGCAAATGCCGAGTCCAGGAGCACCAGGAGCGGGAGCACCTCGACCACCAGTAGGTAGAGAATTTCTGCGAGGACCACCGCAACCTACTCAGGAGGACTAGTTTCCGAAGGCCAGATCGCAGGGACCCCCACAGAGGATTGGACAGGCTTTTACTATGGAGATAGATGACACAGAGCAAGAGATTGATGTTATAACAGGTATTACCCTTGTTTCTACCTTTTCTGCTATAACACTATTTGATACGGAAGCCACGTACTCGATAATATCTTCTAGTTTTGTCTCCAAACACAATATTGCCATTATACCCTTGTCTAGTTGTTTTAGAATTTTTACCGGGGGAGGAGTTGTACTGTTAGCCGTGTCTGTAAATCTTATAGTTCGTGGAAGAGAGATGAAGGCTCGACTCTTAGTCTTTACCATGTGGAACATCGATGTTGTTCATGGGATGGACTAGTTAAGCCATTACCATGTTTTCTTTGACTGCTAACAAGAAAACATTCTTTTTAGAGTACTAGGCCAGAAAGATCTCGAGCTTGTACGAGGATCTACTGAGATGCATGATAAGTCAGAGGATAGTGCTCATATGGCATTGGATGACGTCATTTATCACCCTATCATTTCTGAGTTTCAAGATGTATTTCTAAAAGATTTGTCAGGGCTACCTCCGGATAGAGATGTGGAATTCTCGATCGAGTTGACTCCAGGAGTAGCACCTATAACATCGGATGTTTATAGATTGGCAAAGAAGGAGATAGATGAGTTGAAGGCATAGTTGGAGGAATTGGAAGGCAAAGGCTTCATACGATCGAGTGCATCACGATGGGGAGCTCCAGTATTGTTCGTACCCAAGAAGGATGGGTTAGTGCATATGTGCATTGACTACAGAGCCTTGAATGTTGTGATGTTAAAGAATAAGTACCCCCTGTCGCACATTGATGATTTATTTGACAAGTTGAGTGGAGCCAAGGTATTCTAAAAAATAGACTTGAAATCGGGATACCATCAGGTGAAGGTACAAAACCAGGACATCTCGAAGATCGTATCAGGGTGAGATATAGACACTATGAGTTTATGGTCATGCCATTTGGATTAACCAATGTTTCAGCTGTCTTTATGGACTTGATGAATCGGTTCTTCCATCAATATCTGGACTAATTCATGGTTGTCTTCATAGATGAGATCCTTGTCTATTCGAAGAGCCACAAGGAGCATAAGAAATACTTGTGGATTATCTTAGAGACATTGAAGGAAACACAGTTGTATGCGAAGCACAGAAAGTGTGAGTTTTTCTTGGAGAATATCTTATTTCTTGGGTATGTCGTCACTGGAGATGGTATTTCAGTAGACCCAAAAAAAACTCGGCAATCGAGACATGGCCCGTTCATACATCAACATCGAAGATGACAAATTTTCTTGGACTTGCTGGATATTACCGAAGGTTCATGGAAAACTTCTCAAGAATAGCCGAGCCTATGACTCGGTTGACTTGCAAGGACCGAGAGTTCATATGAAAGAATGAGTGTCAAGCCACTTTTGAATATTTGAAGAAGCGACTGACCACAACACCAGTGTTGACAATTCCATCAGGATCAGGAGGCTAAGTGATCTACAGCAACGCATCAGAAAAAGGATTGGGATGTGTATTGATGCATCACAGTAAGGTGATTACGTATGCATCTAAAAAGTTGAGGGCGCATAAGAAAAATTATCTAACTCATGACTTGGAGCTTGTAGCCGTTATTTTTGCCTTCCAGTTTTGGAGACACTACTTATATGGGGAAGGAGTGAAGCTCTATACCGACTACAAAATCCTCAAGTATGTCTTCACGCATAAGGAGCTGAATATGAGACAAAGGCGGTGGCTTGAGTTGATGAAAGATTTTGAGATCGAGCTACATTATCACCCGGGCAAGGCTAACATAGTAGAAGATACGTTGAGCCGAAAGCCTATGGCACACTTCTTGACGACGTAGAGGGAGTTATTAGAGGACTTGCAAGATCTTGGCATAGAGGTGGTATTATCCAGATCAGGTGGGACACTAGCCAACTTGTAAGTGTAGTCATCGATAGTTGAGAGGATCAGAGCAGCTTTACCTACGGATGCTAGATTCTAGAGGATAAGAGAGAGGAACGAGGCAGGAGAGCAGACGATATTGCTTATTCATGTTGATGGTACATTAAAATATGGTGATCATCTATATGTTCCCAATGGAGAGCTTTAGCAGGAGCTAATGACAGAGGCTCATAGCTCGATATATTCTATTCATCCTAGAGGCACCAAGATGTACCATGACTTATAACTTACGATAACACTTTTGGTGGCATAGGATGAAGAGGGAGATATCTCTCTTTGTGGCCTAATATTTGGTGTGTCAACAGGTGAAGGCGGAGCATTAGAGGTCAGTAGGACTATTGTAACCGCTTCTGATTCCCGAATGGAAGTGGAAGCACATCACTATGGACTTTGTCATAGATTTTTTGAAGAGTCGAAGTGGCCGAGATGCTGTTTTGGGTGATAGTAGAATGGCTAACAAAGTCCGCTCATTTATTGCCTTTTCGAGTTGGCCAATCTACATAAGCTTTGGATGACTTATACATGAGGCATATCGTGAGATTATATGATGTTCTAGTTAGCATTGTGTCAGACAGGAACTCGTTCATATCTCACTTTTAGAGGAGCATACAAGAGAGTCTTAGGACTCGTCTGAAGTTCAGTACATGCTATCATCCGCAGACAGATGGGCCATCAAAATATACTATTTAGACGCTGGAGGATATTTTGTAAGCATGTATGCTGGACTTAGGAGGATCATGGGAGGACCACCTACATCTTGTGGATTTTTTCTACAATAATAGCTTTCAAGCGAGCATCCAGATGACTCCGTTTGAAGCATTGTATGGTAGGAAGTATAGGTCTCATATATGTTGGAGCGACGTAAAAGAACTTCATATCTTGGGGCCATAGTTGGTTGTTATCACTGTGGAGAAGGTAAAGATGATATAAGGCTACTTGCGAGCAGCACAAGACAGGTAGAAGCAGAGGAAAGATATACATCGTCGTCCTTTGGAGTTTAAGGAAGGAGACCATGTTTCTTGAAGATATCGCCAACTAGAGGCACTATTCACTTCAGAGGATGTGTCATGTTGAGTCCAAGGTATATTGGACCATTCGACGTACTTGAGCGAGTTGAAGAAGTTGCGTATCGACAGGCACTACCTTCGCTTGAGGGTGTGTATGATGTATTCCACATGTCACAGCTGAGAAGATATAATCATGTTCTCGATCACTCTGAAATCACCATTGGGCCGAGCTTGGCTTACCAACAGCAGCTTGTGGAGATTCTTGATCGCCGGGTGAAGGTGTTGAGGATTTAGTCTATTTCTTTGGTTCGTGTGGCATGGAGATATCACTCACTATGGGAATCCACTTGGGAATGTGAGGATTACATGCGCAAACAACTTTTCCATCGGTTCAAGATCAAGATACGACTTACATCTTGTTCTTTTCTACCATATTGCAACCTTCCTTATCGTGCTTTTGCTTTAATTTCGAGGACAATTTTTTTTTAAGTTGAGTAGAATGTAAAACCCCTAAAAATTATATATATATATATAATTAGTAAATAACAATAAAAAGAGTAATTAAATAGTATAGAATAAAGTGAACCCAAAAATAGTTTTTTTTAGAATTTTTGGGATTTCTACTATTTTTTAAGAATTTTCTAGATACCATTTGTTAATAATAATAACATTAATAATACTAATCCTAATAACTAACTAAAAATCCAAGCCCTGAACCTACTCGCATCCCTCACCCACTGGATCCGTAACCCCCCCCCTAAACACACACACACACACACAAACACACACACACACACACACACACACACACACACATATATATATATATATATATATATATATATATATATATATATATATATATATATATATATATATATATATATATATCCACACACACATACACACACACACACACACACACACACACACACACACACATATATATATATATATATATATATGTGTGTGTGTGTGTGTGTGTGTGTGTGTGTGTGTACACACACAAACACTAACCTAATACTTTCTACAAACGCTAACCCTAACTCTACCCGTGCTCCAGCGCCGCCCGACCACCATGCACGTTGCCGCCGTCGGCCGTCCAAACCCCCACCAGTGGTCACCCTATCAGCAGCAGCCAGTCCAGGACCCCCCACTCAAAATTCTTGATTCTATGTAAATTCTAGTTAAACTAGTTTATGATTATATAAATTGCAGTATTTTATTTCGTTTAAAACATAATGAAAAATTGGGTCCAAAACTTAAAAAAAATTATGTTTTCTGACAAGAGAGAAACTGTCAAACTACCCAACTTTGTACTTAGTTTTCTTCCAAACTGTGGAAAATTTTGAAAATCTATTTTAAGGAGTTTATAAACAAAATATAGGGCAAAAAAACCTTTCTTTTAGTTTTAATTAACTTGTTATTTTCGTGGAGTTAGTTCTGTTTAAACTTGACAAAAAATCTATTTTTCCAAACATAAGATTTTACGATACGGGGTGCATCCCACCAAACCAGACTGTCTCGTCGCATACCAATTGCACTTTTAAAAAAAGTGTATGGTATATCCTAACATGTGGGCTTTCGTAAAAGTTGATTTGGACGTGTGTGCACGCCAAAATCAACCCGTATCAATAAAAAGTCTCCCGTATCAACGTTTTGCAAATTATTCTATTAGTTTGTGTATATTAATCGGATCATAAAAAAATTGTGCCATTGAACTTGCAACGTCTGACTTGTCCTTTGACCCGAGTTTCGTCTGATTCTGAGTCAGTCGACCAATTGCCTTTTTACGTGCCACATGATTCGACCTGACGAGCAATTTTGTGATCGGCTCATCGAAATCCAAAATTGGACATACCATTGAGTTTGTATCATCAATTAAGATTCGGTTGACCTATAATTTTCCTTTTTATAGACCCTTAGCCTTGGCACATTTTTTGGTAAAAAGTGGACTATATTTGGACACTACTTTGACCCAAAATTACCGTTTTGCTCCTGTGTCCAAATTTGACAAAAGGGTAGTATTTTCTAAATATCTCACTAATTCTAGAGACATTGGTGATATTTATTTCATCATCCGGAGACGATCATTCAGAGTCCCAACTTTCCAGTTCCTTGTACTTAACGTCCGGATGTCTATACTACATCGATTACTTGCCAAGCAACTATACCTTGCCAAAGTACTATTTATTTACATTTATTTACTGTATATTTATTTTTTATTATTTATTTCTATTTATCTTGTTATAGAAAACTGTGCGTCCAAGAAAGACGGGTGCAACGACGGATTGCGTCGTCTTTTTGTCTTTTACTTTTATTATGCATATTGACCAAGATTTAAGAGACCACCCAATGATTGTGTGGTATTCTTATATCTCTTTGGCCATAACAAACGTGTCACACGAGTTGTGAGTCTCGTGTAGGACACAGACTTGCGTAATAGGCTGGCCACCTTTACATATAAGTCGTGCAATGGATAAGAAATAATTGCTAATAGAAATATATTATTTTAGCAGACTTAGCAGTTACTAGAGGTATTTGCGTGTTATGGATGTGACACATTTTTTAGCATTGGGTGGAAAGAACAATGAGTAAGCGTATGTGATTGTTGGCCTAAATGGGTAACCGTTAACTCAATTTTGATAATCGACTTACTATGATCTGATATGACTCAATATGGCATATAAAATGACAATCATTGCATCTCCGTTACTTCGCTGAAGACATGCTGCAACAAGTCTACAAGCTGTGCTATTGAGTCTGTATTTTATATTCATTGAGTATAGGACAATATGTACATCGGGTTCGTGTTGGCACTAGGAAACTCAAACCCGTATTAAACCAGAACCTAGTCCACTCAAAACAGCCGAAACTAAACAAAACCTGGACCCAACATTTTGGAAATAGACCAACAGAGTTCAGACAGAACTCGAGGTAAACTCGGGGCAAACTCGGTCACCCTAAGACCGAGTCTATAATGTTACTCCATGGGACCAGAATTTTAACATTCGATTTTCTGAACGTTGGGCATCCAAACTCGGCCCGGACTAAGTTCAAAAAAACCCTATAAATAGAGATTGAATTCCACATTCTTATTCACTTATTCACTCACTTTCATATCTCTATCTTCCTGAGCTATAAACCTTCTTCATTTCCAATATCAACTTCCAGCCTTCTAGTGCCAACGCGGTTCCGATTTAGAAGTCTGATCGAGTTGTAAAAAGCTTGGTTTATCAAGTTCTCTAGTGTTTGAAGTTGGTGTGCCCTTCGGATCAAACACACGTATGAAGTCTTTCAAGCCTTCGGATCAAAGCTCGATGTTGTAAGAAGTTTGCAAGCCTTTGGATCAAAGCTTGTGATTCATTATTGATGATTATAGTGGATACAACTCTGAGCAAGAGTTCTAGAGCCTGGACTAGTCCTCTCAGAGGAAAACCAAGGTAAAATTGCGGTGTTTGCCTTTGCTCTTCTCAACTCTTACTTTACTGCATATTCATAATTAATATATCTGTTGGTACATATACTGCATTTACGTTACTTAATTTTTAATTGGGGTTTATTATTTTTGCTGCACACACGCACTCTATTCACCCCCTTTCTAGAGTTGCCCTAACGGTCCTATAATTAGTATCAGAGCAGGTACTCTCTTAATACAGGCTTAAACTCCTAGTATACTTATATGGCAACCTTGAGACCCTTATACACCAATAATAGTGAAGGCCAGTCTACAATTAGACCACCCCTATTTGATGGTACCAATTACATATATTGGAAGACATGAATGAACTTTTATTTAAAATCTCTTAATTTTGATCTATGGGCAATTATCACTGATGGATACAAAAATCCAGCCATAATAGTTATTGATGGAAATCTTATTAAAAAACCCAATGATAGATATACTTATTTGGAAAAGAAATATGCTAGTCTTGATGCTAGGGCTATTAATGCATTATTCTGTGCTATAGACATGATTGAATTCAACAGAGTATCAACCTGTACAACTTCACATGAAGTCTGGAAGCTTCTTGAGGTAACTCACGAAGGAACAACCCAGGTGAAAGAATCAAAGATCAGTTGTCTGGCACAAGAATACGAATATTTCAAGATGAAGCCAAACGAGACCATCACCCAAATATTTACTCGCTTCCTGGATATTGCAAATCCTATGTCATCTCTTGGCAAGGAATATACAAATCATGAAAAAAACCGTACTTCGAAGACTCACCAACAACTAGAACCCCAAGGCAACTACAATCATTGAAGGAAATAATTCCACCACAATATCGCTGGAAATGCTCATGGTAAAGCTGATGATGCATGAGCTAGATCTTAAAGACCTTGAAGAATCAACGCCAAAAGAGAAGGCCATCGCATTCAAGGCATATCAAAAAAGAGCTTATGTCAATACTTCTGAAGATGACAAAATATATGATGATTCAGACGATGAGAAGTTGGACCAAATTTTGAAGAAATTTAGACGATTCTTGAAGTTTGAGAAATCAAACCGAAATAAGAAAGATCTTGAAGAAGAACCAATTTGCTATAACTGCAGAAGACCAGGCCATATGATGAAAGATTTTTCTAAAGCAAAAAGGGAGAATCGTAATGAACACTCAAGCAAACAGAGAACATCTTCAAGGAATTATGCCAACACAAGCATATAGTTTGAAAGCGAAGGAAGCTATTCTGAAGAAGAAAAAGAGAATCCTCGCAACTCTGCAAATATATGCTTAATGGCATTCGATCATGTATCTATGAACCCCCTATATGATGACTTTATATTTGATAAACTAGGTGATGCCTTTAGTGACCTTCTAGATGATCACAAAGCACTACTTGATAAATACAAAAACTCGAAGAAGGAACTCTAGGCACACAAACTTGAGATTGACAGATTGTCCACACTCCTAGATGATATCAGAAAGACACAATCCCCAAGTGATTCAGATAAATTAGCATCAGTTAGATTAAACTTACAAGAAGTACTTCTTAGAATCAGCAACATGACAATGATTATATCAAGCTCAAAGAAGATTATAAAATAGAGAAAAAAGTAGTAAAGCACTTATTAGAATTGATGTCTTAACTGCTAGATATACTGAGGTATATGACATATCCAAAAAGTTGAAAATTAGATTAGAAAAACAGTCTGCACAGACTTCTTCCCAATCTAACACATGTCACTCAAAACCCAAGGACACTCATAAAACACACCCCAAGAAGGCCAAACCTTCTAATCATGTATTTTATTATAAATATCCATACAAGACACAATGCACCACTTCACATAGTCATATTTACCATATTGTTTCTAACACTTATGTCCATGCTACATGTCATTACTGTGGTCTACAAGGACACATTTCACAAAAGTATAATATTAAACAGTTGGTCATTATGAACAAGTTTATGTGGATACCAAAAGCTAACAAATATGGATCCAAATCTTGGATACCAAAGTTTCTTCCTAATGATGTAAGTAGAACGCCTTGTGTAGGGATTTAGTACTAAGGAGAATGTTGGTGGTTGCAAAGCTACAAATGTCATCTTTCAAGCAATTGTACCAATATAAGTATAGCAACGAAAGCTACTTTGGTAACATAAAAAGAATATTTCCTTCTTAACTGGCTAAATTATAGAATCAAGAATGTCTTAAATTTTTTAATTGTTAATATGAGACATATGATACTAGCATGCTTAGTTAATTCTTATTATTTCATCTAGCATGACTAGTGGTTGAGTGTTTTTTAGATGTTTTATTGACTATTGCACATGACTAAATATGAATTTGAATCATATGTTCTTAGATCACTTTATTTATTTAGTGCATATTTTTTAATTTTATATTTTTTTCATCTTTGTGAAATAAGATTTACGATATTTGCTTAATTCTTTTGTTAACTCTGAACATTATTTTGCTGATATCTTTACTAATCTCCAAGCCAAGTATCGTCTAAACTTTATTTCTCAAGAATTAGGAATTCTAAATTTGAATGATGTACGAAGACTTAAATTGCTTGAAATTCTTTTAAATCTAAGTTCTATAAAAGTAAAAATTATTTTGGGTATAAGCCGAAAGGGCCCTTCTGTCAAAAAGGCATAAATAACTTAAGTGACACGATATTTAAGTATCTTCGGACCACCGCTAGCTGGGATCCGTCCCCTACAGCTAACCCAAGATGATTGTCACTTTATAGAATCATGATTTGTTAAGGTCTTTTCTGCAATTTATTGTTCCGAAGACAACAACGAATTCATTGTCTACTTTTTGACTTAGAGTTGGCAATTGTTATCGTCAAGAACTAGAATTTCTAGTTTTAACTAGGCGTTTAAAATTACATGTCACGATCAGTAGTTATTGGCTCGGTCTTTAGTAGAAATTGATGCTGATGATATTCTAGTTACAATCGATATATTTTCTAGGCTATATCTTTCCTATATTCTGCATTATAAAAGCTTTTTTTATTCTGTTCATAGTATATGGAGTATCTTTAAAAGTTCATGATTATCTATATTTAGATAGGTCATACTTTGCAGGGGAGCAATGTCATGACCCGCACCCAAAAAATTGGACATGAGTCGTGGGTACGTCCAGCCTACGCCGCAATATCGGCGGTAGAACGCTGTCTAGGTCAACTATCTAGCTAACAATCTCACGCAATCAATATATAAACCTGTCAAGATCTCAACTCCAAATGGAGGAGCAATATCATAATGATAATCATAATGTACTCAATCACGAATCTAAGCACGATAAGATAACAAAGAAGACTAACAACTACAAAGTCTAAACAACAACAACTACTACAACAACCACAACATCAATAATAATAATACAACATCCAAAATCATATATAATACAAGGTCTCAGTCCAAAACCGGAGACAAATCCGGTGCTAAAAGTTAATAAAATCAATAACAAGGTCTTAGTGATCCCGGTTACCAACCCAAAAATTACTCCTAAACTAGAGGGTCCCTGTCTGCACCATCGACAGGCTCAGGTCCATAAAACGTCGGACACCAATCCTCCGGATACTCTGAAAAAAATATGTCCAGTCAGGACTGGAGCAAGTACACCTCTAACAGCAGTTCCAGTTAAATGATAAAAACTATAAAACAGTTGTAGTAAGTAGCAAGGTGAATGAAATAAAGTATGGAACAAGGAAATATACATATGTCACTGGTGCATAAAGGTAAAGATGCATGAATATCAGAAGCAAGATAGTAATGACTGCAAGATACAGGAAATCTATCTAAGATCAAGTATGTGAACAAGAACGTGTAGTGAGTCCGGCATGAGATACATGTAGTGAGTCAAGTCCAGAAACTATAAGTGAGACCAGCAAGAAATGCAAGAGAGTCCAGACTATAAAGAATAAACTCGGTGTCTTTGAAATACTTGTTTCGACATGTAAATGTCTAGGGGTAAGTACGGCTCACCGCGCACTGGGTGCGCGGCTGCTATCATTCCAGATTAGACCAGAGAGGGTGATTTCTGATGATTCCAGATGAGAATGTTTACATGTCTACTCGAGTATTTTCTCGCCCCAACTAGTACAAGTGAATCCAAGACCCGACACGTAAATCAAGTATGAGTCTAGCCTGAAACATGAGTGATGCCTGTAGTGATGCCTGTAGGTGAAGCCAGTAGGTGATTCCAGAATAGAGGCCAGAAACATAAAATATATGTATCACAAGTAAATGAATCCAGAAATACCAGTCCGTATCTCGTGTTATGCCAAAATAATCAGATGATACTATACTAGAAGCTGAATCATAATAATTATCAGATAATAAAAACTATCAGAGAATGTACTCTCCTGGCGTCCTGAGCAACTGGCGATCCGAACTGGTGTCACAAGGACCTATTATGAAAAGCAAGGTTAAACAGGTTTCTAATGAGTTAAACAGATATAAAATAACTGAAAAATAGGCTTCTAGGGTCGTTATAGGTCAAACAGGTCAAACCGGTAAAATCTGGATTAAAAAGTCAACTCTAGGTCCAAAAAGTCAACTCTGGGTCAAATCTAGGTCAAAAGTGGACTTTGGCGGTCAACCGAGTCAACTACGGTCAACTCTAGGTTAAACTAGGGTGCCCCTAAAATTTTAGGTCAAAACTAGATCACTAAGCTAATAAACCCTCAAACTCGCCTCCTTGAGATACCGGGATACCCTCGGTATCCGATACCTCAACCTAGGCTATGCACCTCGCATATACCCGCTAAAACCTATGCTAACACGCGTAAATATATACACATATACATAAAAACCTATCTCTAAACTCAAACCTAGGCAATTGCTCAAAAATCCCGCTCGAAACTCAATACCTTGGATATCTCAAGGTATTGAGATACCTTGATATCTCAAGGTATTGAGATACCTCTCTAAACTCAACCCTACTACCCTTCTAACTAACTAACTATGCTTATAGATATACACCTAAGTAATTATCTAGGCTAGAATATATATATCTAATACATATATGCATATACCTAGATATCTACATATATACATCACACATACACACATACATATATACCCATATACCTCTCACACCTATACATATATTCATTTATATCTAGTTATATCTAAACTATCTAGCTAGCTATATGTATATATATACATATATATACATCTAACTAGCTATATATATATATAT